>APFE030675718.1:86067-153567 GCA_000404065.3 Pinus taeda
ATTCCTTACTAATTGAGTCGCTTGGCTATAGAAAGGAAATCATAAACAGGTAAGTAATATGATGTCTAAATGGCAGAAAAGTAATTAAGCAAAACAAAACTTGAAAGAAATGACAATGCTGGAATTAAACTTAATAAATGAAAATCTGCAGAAAGGACAAGATGATCTCATGTCAGTAGCTATCAAAAATATGTAAATTTGCCTGGGCGACCTACAACAACCTGTAAAAGAAACATTAATCAGCTTAACAGTTATGAAGAAAACATGAAATATGGACAGTGATCAACATTATAACAACATAAACTATATACAAGTAATGACTACAAAAACAGTAAACAAAAGCAAGTAAGAAACTATACAAAGCTTTGGTGTACAGGGGCCCTCTGTCACCTCATCCAGCCAACTACTTAATCACAAATTGGATTCAGGAACGTTGTCTTCTCATATATTAAATTGCAGAAATAAAGCAAAGGAAAGTACAGCACAGTGGGCTGAAACAACAGTCAAAATTACAACTTAAAGACTAACTATCCAGCGTATATCAACACGTTATTTATAAGTGCAAATGCTAATAACTAATTCCTAGATTTTGTGCTGCCAAGAGACACGTAAATCTCCACGGCCTGAGATTTAGCGTGATGGTCATTACAGCAGTTGAATCCATGGAGTAGTGGCTGCTTGATTCGGTTCGCAGGCTGGTCGACGGTTGTGCCAGTACCTCCAGAAATGAAGGATCGTGCCACGCAATCCTTCACGTGTGCCAAAACAAAGCCGTGCCACCACAAAATTCCTCATTTGGCCCTTCCTTTGACCGTCATTGACCATGACCGTTTATGAGTGATTTGGCTGATCTGAGAGGACACACTCCATGTACACGTCACCTGCATCTTGCCCATGTGGCCGGTTTCTCCATTGGACACCTGTAGCATAGCTTTTGACAAAATGGCTGCGGAAACTCAGGCTGGCTACGGAAAGTGACAAGTTTCCGCAGCTGTTTGAACAAAAAAATCTAAACCAAACAACAGTCAGAAACATAGTTAGGAAACCATTTCATAAGCTATTTTTAGCCTAATATGCAATGATTTGACAACTGGGTGGATGAAGTAAATGGAAAAAGAAGGCTGAAAGGGTATATAGGGAAGTGCAGGTTTGGGACTCAACAGAAGTTACTTCACTACAGTCTGGGGTATGTCAAAGTTCTCAAAAGCCATGATAGAAGACGACTATATGGATCATGGTATTGCGATGATATTTCCCTCAATGTAATAACATATATAGGGATGAATAATAAAGAAGGAGATAGCTTGGAAGAAACACATCATGTATTGAATGGTTGTATCTTTATGAGTTGTAGTTTTGGGCAAGAAGGCAAGGCTTTGAAGATGAGTTCGTAGACTCCCTGTAGATGAGAGTGTAGGCCAAGGACTGTTTTGGTACAGATTCTCTATTATAAGGAACAGTTCTTGTGGACATAGTCCTTGTTGTAGTGTTTTCTTCTCAAAGATGTACAAAAAGAACCCACTTAATATTTTGGATGACAAACAATCTCAAAAATATATATGACTGCTAAACATTGTAGATCTATAACAATCAATAGAAACAAAACCTGCCAAAATTCTTATCTATGCCACAATCATAGTTAAACAGCCAAAAGAAAGAGTAATAGCAACAACCATCCAATGGGAAACCGGATATACAAAGAATAGCTTTTATTATAACACCTATGAAGGGAACAAATAGATGTTACCAGTCCCCCAATATGGGATGGGTTCGTGGCTATCCTCAAACGTCTTCAGCTTGTGTAGAGTCTCTCTCCTCTATAATGTGTAAACCCAGCAAAAATATGGTGTGCGACAATGAAAATAATCGAAGTTACAAGAGTGAGTGCAACCCTTCTATTTATAACAAAATAATGAGTTATCCTTGAATAATGAGCAATAACGAAATATTATTAACCCCATTCTTAGAATAACCACTTGGAACATTTTATTATATTTGTTTAGGAGGGAAAAAGTATTTAAACTTTTATTTAGAAATAATAAATAACTAAATGATATATTTATCATCTCAAGGAATTAGTTAAGGAATAATAAACAAATAAGGATTTATTTAATTATTCCTAAGGTATTTAGTCAATTTTGACAAAGAATAATAATTAATTAGTGATTAATTAATTATTCTTAGAGAAAAAATAAGATAATTAACTATTTATCTATTTATTTTTCATGATTGGGTCAAATATGACAAGGAATAATAATTGAACAATGGTTTAATTAATTATTCCTAGAAGAAAATCAAATAAATAGTGATTTATTTAGTTATTCTTCATGGATGTAACGATAGATTACTTAACAAAGGTGGTTTATTAAGTAATTTCTCACCGTGAAAGCAATTTTACTATGGTAAAATTGGCTTTACATGGTGTACTTCAATCCATCTAGTAAATTAGGATAACAGTCCCGCATTGGAATGAACCACAGTAAAATCTATGTATTCATGTGTTTATTTTCTTATTATTTGTTAGTGTAGCAATTTATTACAGTTGTATATTGTTTCAGTACAGTGAACTTTTATGGATGTATATGATATGTTTTAAGTGTTTGAAATTGATATGTTTCAAAAAATCAATTTCAAACTCCTTGTACTTCATACCTAGCCTAAATTTAGTTATGAATTTAGTCATCTCGACCTCATTGATTACCTTTTGCCGAGATTGACTCGGAGAGAGCCCTCTCCTGTCCTCGTAGGGCTAGCTACGAGGCTGAGCGTGGTTTGATGTAGCCTTGAGTTTTACTTTATTTCAGCCTAAGGTAGATTTGAGTGCTAACATAGTGGTGACCATACTAGGGAGAACTAGTTTTCTTGTTAGTGTTATTTGATTTATAGCTACAGACGGAGTCTGAAGTCACGCCAGGTAGCCTTCGAACTACACATTGCTCTGCGAGTACATAGTAGATAAATGTTGCTTCAGTCGATCTCCGGTCTAGCTTGTAATTGTAACACTTAACTTATAAATTGCCCCAGTACATGTATCGAGTTCAGATCTGATTGTTGATGGTGGACAACAATCAGACACTGGAAAGGCTGAAATCATTCACCTGGTGACTCTAAATCATTTTCAAGATCAGATCCAAAGACTCCACTAGAGGATGATCCCGACCAGCAAAAACATGAAAGGACAACATGGACAGGTCAGATATTCAAGTTGGAATTTCATCCAAGACATTTTGTTCTTTGTCATAAATTATATCTTCTCTTTTCCCAAGAATGTCAAGAAGGCTTTGCAAAAGTATACTGTATTTGAGAAGAGATCCTCAGCCTGCAATTGATTCTTTCCCTTTGAAGATTGCGAATACCAAAGATTT
Source organism: Pinus taeda (assembly GCA_000404065.3). Taxonomy (NCBI): domain Eukaryota; kingdom Viridiplantae; phylum Streptophyta; class Pinopsida; order Pinales; family Pinaceae; genus Pinus; species Pinus taeda. The sequence goes on from APFE030675718.1 coordinate 89,433, forward strand.
GCATACCTTTGAGCTTGATCAAGACCTTTCTTCTAAATTTTGTGATGACCATCTTCAAATTGATGAGCCCCAAGAGACCAAGACTGATTCTATACATGATGTACATACCCCTACACCTTGTAAAATTCCAGATTGGTATAAACCTCTTGTTTTACCTTCTGTTCTCCATGCTTTCCCCAAAAACTATGATCTATACTTGCCGAGGTTTGATGGTGAAAGTAAGAATGTCAACGCTGAGCAACATGTGCAGAATTTTGAGTCTTTTCTAGATCTTTTTGAAGTTGATGCAGAAGATGTTAGTATAAGGCTTTTTTCTCTTTCTTTGCAAGGCAAAGCGAAGAGTTGGTTCAGAACCCTCCCTGATGAGAGAATCTCAGATTTCCGGTAGTTCGTCAAATTTTTTCTCGACAGGTGGATGATCAGGCAGAACCTTTTCCTTATTATAGAAGAGTATAATCAGCTGAAAAGAATGCCAGGGGAGATAGTACAACAATTTTCTGCCAGATTTAACCAAGTTTATTATTCAATGCCAGTTGATATAAGACCTTCTCCTAGATCTGCTCTCTTGCACTACTCGAGTGCCTTTGATCTGGAAATGGAGTTTCAGCTAAGAGAAAAGGATATTGCAACACTTCACAAGATGTAGAACAGTTCAGTGAATGTAGAGGCTCATTTGCTGATCTTGAGGGCAAGGTTGAAGGAAGAAGAAAAGAAGAATATTTCAGAGCAGCTGACACTTTCAGAGGAAAATCTTGATCTTTTCGTAAATGTAGTAGAAGAGATGGTGCAAAAAATGAAAGTGACATTCAAGAACAAGTGACTGACCCAAAACATTTTGTTTATGATCCCAGTTGTCATAGTGATTGTTTTATGGATCATTCTGAAGAAGAGAGAGCTGTTGATATGATGTGTATGTTTGATGATGAATCGCCTCAATTTGATCAGTATGATGATGATTATGTTCTCCAAAAAGAAGCTAATCTTGTAGACGAATCAACAGCTAGTTTGTGCGAGAAGGAAGTTCACTTTCAGCAGCTCGAATACAGTGATCAACCGATGCATATCAGCTATGACAATGATGAGGAAAGTGTATCAAAGTTTGAAGTAAGTGAAGGATCTTTGCTTTTTTGTTTTGATTCATTTCAGGTCATCAGAGATAACTACCATGCAATCAGAAATCAAATGTCAGCAAGTCTTGATTTGAATCATCTTAAGAGCAATGAAAATTTTGTTCAAGACTTCCCATATTCAGATTTGCAACCCTCGAAAGCCATTGATTGTCAATTTGCAGCTGAAGACTTGGAAGTGGACACACATGATTTAATGATTCAACGTGACTCCGTACCATTTTGTTTTGAATCATTTCAGTTTTTGAAGGGTAGATTGCATAGTAAATCTTCAAATGAACAGCCTATAATAAATCAGCAATCTCTCAGTGTTAATGTTGAGGACGAGACAGGTAACCAAATTCTTGAGTAGCCTGTAGCATCAGATTTGCAGCCACCAAATGAAATTGAAGGGCAGGTTACAGATGAAGGTGTGGAAGATGAAATACATGATTTGATGATGCAAGAAGATTCTATACCCTTTTGTTTCGAAGCATTTCAGTTTATAAGGCAGAATCTTCGTAAAATCTCTCAAGAAAAAAATGAGCAGCATGTAGGCAATCATGTAATCACATTGGAAACAATAGAAAATGGTTTTCAGCAGTCTTTTCAAGTTTTTCATGATCCAATAGCTGATGTTTTGGATGAGGTTTGCAGTCAACGTCTTTCTCCATTGACTACATGTGAGTTTTAAACATGTGCTGATATGAATTTGATCCGACAGCCGGTTACTTTGTCATTTTCAGCAGAGGTCTCGTCACAAGGCTTAGATCAAAGTTTTCATTCATGGTATGAGGAAACTAGAAGTAATCCATTAGATGAGCTAAGTTCCAATGTGCTTGAATTTCAAGATCCTTATGCAGTGTTTTTGGAGGTGAATAGAGGATCTATATCATTCAACAGATCTATTTCCAAGTTGTCATGGGAGTTGCCTTTCAGTAGTTCTCTCTTGTTGTTCATAAGTGAGCACTTGCGGAAAATTCGAACAGCAGATGGAATACTTACTTGGTTGCATTGGTTGTTTCATTTCACTTGATCAGGTGATGAATGAAACCGTTAGAGTAGGTTTTGATGAATAAGCTCCACTTTGAGCATCATTTCCAGTTTGTCAGTTGTGTTTAAGTATCAAGTCAGTTCTTAGTTGAGTGAGAACCAATTTGTGTCGTCAAGTCATCAGTTTTCAGTCATGCATTTCAGTTTGAGTTTTTGACTCCATTGCCCAATGGATAAGGCGTTGGTTTGCTCTCCCAAAGATCTGTCGTTCTTGGCACCTCCAAGGAGCTACCATCCCCATTGGAGCCAATGTTAGTGTCAGTATTTGCAGCCTTCCTCCAGTGATCAAACATGCTCTTACAAGTGATTTTAAGGTGTCAAAATCAAATTTTGTCATTTCAGTGAGTCTTCAATCAAAATTTGGTCACTAGGCATTAGGCCTAGGGTTTGCTTTCACTCCTTTCAAAGTTGCCCAAATGTCAGTCTATGTCACTATTCAGCTGAGTCTATCATCATTCAAAAGGTTGTTATCATCATGTCAAGTTCCATTGGGTCATTTCACACCTTGTTCATGCCTCAGTTGCGCCTAGGCAAGGCTCATTTCCCTCTCCTAGGGTTTTGAAGGCAATTTCTCTTGAATGGTCAAGTCATTAGCAAAACTTGTATCCCGAAGTTCATACACTTTCCCCTATCATTAATGTACCTTATTAAACACTTCCCATCACTGAGATCCCCCAAATTCCTCATTTTTGCACAAACCCTAGTTTCTTGCCACAACTTGGCAATTTTCTAGACTAGGCTTGTGTTTTGCCCTTTTGGACCCCTTCCCGTCACTCAATCTCTGAGATTCCATTTTCCCCTGCTTCCTAACATCCCTTCCTACTTCCCAAAATTTCCCCAAGAATTTATAAGCCCCTTATCCCCTTCATTTCGCTTCATTTCGACAAAATTCCTTGTTTCACACATCGGGATAAGTTTTAGTCAAAAGATGTTTCAGAGCAATAAAAGATGAATTTTGAAAAATTGAGAGTGGTTTTTTTCCACAACAGGTCAAGGTAGAAAAACCTCCTTCACTGTTTACACAGGTGTCATGGTTTTAGAGAAATGTCAAAAATACAATCGCCTCAGGAGAATTGATGCACCTCTAAAGTGACCTTGGGAAAATCAAGTTTTCTCCTAGCTTGGTTGGCCAAATAACTTTATTGATGAGTAAAAGGATAACTAGACAAAAATATCTTTCCAATTAACTATCAATAGCTCAATTTGGAGTTGAGGAAGGCATTCAAAAGTTGACTGCAACAACACTCTGCCTTGAGGCAGCCTCATTTGGCACATTTTGACCAGTCATGGAAGATTTGACTTTTGCAAGGCAAATGAACTCCAAATTGAAAAATTCTAGTTGGGTTGGAAAGTAGACTCAAATATATTTCCAACGCGCTATCCTGCGCCCAATTTTGACACAGGGAAGGCCTCCAAAAACCTCCTGAAAAATGCACTATGTAGCGCGTGACGCATTGGGTGCGCACGGCGCACTGGGCTCCATTGGCCAGTGTAAATTTGCATGCGTGCAGTGCATTGGGAGTGCGCGACACATTGGGCGAGAACTCAAAATTTTTGCCACTGCTCTTCAAAATTAAAATTCTCTCAGTCTCCTTTTCCCCATGTAAGTTTAAATCATCTTGCTATTATCTTTGGTCAGTGTTTGGAGTTGTTTAAAGATCGGTTGTAAGAGTATGAATGTTGAAAAACACAAACCCTACTCTCTTGTAAAGAAATGCCTCTTTAGGGTTTGAATTTGAAGTTTTAGAATTTCACTTTGGTGCCAAAACATTCCATATCTCCCTATTTCCCACAGTTCCTCCCACATTTGGCGTTTGAAACAAAAGCACCAAATCCTCATTCTTCATCTCATTCAAGCCAACACAGATTTTGCAACATCATGGAGGCAGACATCGATACATTATATGACCAAGACAGAGATTGCACCACTGAACTGCATACACCAGGAGGACACTGAAGCATCTTGAAACACCTGATCCACTCCGGATTTTGCCCGAGGCTTCGTTGGCTAGGCATGATACATGATGGAGGATATTCGTTCCGAATTTGAGAAAATTCGGAGAAATGTTTGTCATTTTGAAAAATTTTGGCCTAAAAACAGGTTTTTCAGCTCAACGCGTAGTGCGTCAATGCGCGCGCTTATGATTGGGACACTTGCTGGAGGAAAAATTTATAGTTTTGGATTTGTCATGGTAAGTTATGCATGCTCTAGTATGGCCAAGGCATTTCATCAAGGTCTGGAGGATCAAAAGGGCCGAAAACACCATGAAAATCACCTTTCTGCCACCTTTTGCACCAGCAGGAAGTACTTCTGGGAGAATGACATTTTGAAGGGGAAAATGAGCTCCAAATTGGGAAATTCCACTTGGGATGGATAGCAGACATTTAGGGCTTTCCAACCAGCTATTGTGAGCTTTATTTTGATGTCGGGAAGTGCCCCAAAAGTAGGCTGAAAGGCGCACAACACATAGAGCTCAGGCACGCAGCGCATAGAGATTTTTGGTCAAATTTTCACCTTCCAGCTCAGAATTTTGGCCAGTTATGACCAGTTTCACCTCTTGATGTGATTTTTGACCCAGCTTGATGTAATTTGATGTACGTGATGTAACTTTGGCACTTATTTACCTATTCTAGATGATTCATTCATAAAATAGCAAAAATTTAATGTAATGAATCAGTTTCGCTTCTTTTAGAGATAGGTTGTTTGGATGCCTAGTTTTCAGCTCTCTGTTTGGAATTAGTTCAAACTGCCCCTAGAAGGAGGAATTCGACCCCTAAAGGCATGGAAAGGGGTTAGGATGGTCTATATGATGTAATTTCTCAATCATTTTCAAAGGTTGGAGAGGTTGGACTTTTGGGAAAAGCTTAGACTCTATTGTACATTGTATCTCTGCAATTTTGGCAAAGGAAAGACCAGGGTTTTGTAGCACTGTTTGGGATTCATGTGGCTTTATGTGTTGATGGTGTGCTTCTTTCAGTATCTGTAAGTTGTTATGTGTATCATTTTCCTTCTCTCATCATTTGCAATTGAACAAATGAAGTATTAAGGTAGAATCCATAATTTGTTATGCTCTGCCTTTAAGTTTGTTTGATTTTCCATGTTTTCATCTGTTTAAGGAGAATCCTCGAAAGCTTCTTTCTCTCCTTAGCTCCTCTCCAGTCTGATCTATCCATCTCTTTCACTTTTAAAGCATCAAGACAATCGCCTTCCTTGCCCCAATTAGACCTCTGCAAAAACTCTGTCTCATCCCCGCACCCAAAATTGCCTTTCCCTTAGATTCAACAAAAACCCCAAAAAATCAATTTCAAACTCCTTGTAATTCATACCTAGCCTAAAATTAATTACCAATTTAGTCATCTCGAGCCTCATCGATTATCTTTGCCGAGATTGACCTGGAGAGAGCCCTCTCCTGTCCTCGTAGGGCTGGCTACGAGGCTGAGTGTGGTTTGATGTAGCCTTGAGTTTTACCTTATTTCAGCCTAAGGTAGATTTGAGTGCTAACACAATGCAAGTGTAATTTGATCTTATAGTTCTACAAAAGAAAGATATTCTTTTTTTTTTTTGTTCCATATTTTCTTTGAGAAGATGAGGAAGTCTTCCTGGAATGGCTGCCAAATAGCGCCTAAGATTAACAATATTATCAAGATTTCGAGCCTAATATAATAGACTTTTCATTATGGAATAAAAATTAGAAAGTTGTTTGATATTACAAAGTCGTTGAGACATATATAATTGAGCATAGTGATCTATTGGAGGAGGAGTAATGTGATAGAATTATTTCATTAATGCTTTAGATAATTTTTCCATTGGTTTCTTATACTGAATAATCATTTTATCTTCATGTCGAATAAGATCCCATCAGAATATAACTACCGTGAATTCTCAAGTAATCCTCGGTTCTAATTCTTGCCATGAAATTCGTTGCTTATATTGGGCCTTCTGTATCATGGCCCATGCATTTAACTTTTGAAAATTCATCAAAACTTCATCTTTTGTTTTGAAATTAAGATTAGTTATAAGAGAAGGATCTTGATTTTCTTTGCTCTAGGAATGGTAATTATCAGTACTAGAGGGATCATAGGGAACCCTAGAATTTGAGCCATATTTCATTCTACACCATTTTTCCAAGGTTGATTCAAAATGTTCAAAACCCTTATCTTCACGAGTGGTTCTAGGAATTTTAATCTCAAAACTCTCGAATTATTAATATTCTCTTTTCCTGGAGGATTCTAGATCATCTTCCTTCTTAACCATATTAATTTGGGGAATTCTGAACTACAGTAAAATATTTTTTCATAAGCCAGTGTAATTGTTTTCTTTATTTATTTTAATTCTACTGATGCATAACATAATTGTTTTTTAATTATATCCAAAGAACTATTAATTAGTGGACACTTTAAAACTTGCTTTTCAAATTCTCCAATGTTTATTAGAGATGTTGGCTTTATGTCTAGCAAAGAAGCCTCCAGATATGCAAAACCAGACATATTGAGAGATATCTTTTCTTGGATATCTTATATGCTTTGCTGATGTTGTCTTTGTAATTCATCAAGAGAATTTACCAAAGGATGTAATTAGGCCAAATGTTCTTTAGTATTTATAACATCTTGAGCCAAATCAACAATATTTTATGCAAGACAAAGAGATTGATGATTTCCGAATTTAGGATTTTGTGATCCATAATTATGATTGTTAGGACATCTTTCGGCATTAATCACATCAGAGCTTTTCTTTGGACCCATTTTGTACCATCTAGTGTGGTTCATCATCAGGACATGATGCAGAGTTAGATCGCGGATATAGAATATATAGCAATGAAGAGATAATTATTTCGACATTAGAGATTAATGACTAGTTTTGACTAATTAATAAAAAAATTGCAATTAATAAATGAATACCTGAACTAGAAAATGGATATTAATTTTAATCAAAATTTTAAGGCTTTTTTTTTTTAATTATTAATTCCCTATAAAGACCTAGAATTAACTACTTAAATAAATAATTATATAAAGTATTTTGACTAGGTATATAAAACATACTTAAATTTTAATCTATGACTAAACAATAAATAAGCTAGGACTAACTAAATAATTAGATAAATATAAAGCTTTGACTAATCAAAATTCTTGTATTGACTAAATCACTAATTCATTTTTACAATGATTTTATGAAATTATGATGAAATATTTCAATAAGAATGTTAAGACGAATTTTTATTTTTATTTTATTATTATTATATATATTTGACTAAGAAAATAATCACATAAATAATTTGTTTCGAAAAAATATATATTTAGCTTCGAATAACTCACAAATACTTTGATTTAAATAGGTTAAGAGACTCAAAATAAAATCTACCCAAATATTATAATATAAACTAGGAAAAGGGATTAAAAATAAAATCTACCCTTTGAAGTGAAAAAGATAAAAACAAGGCCCATGGGGCTTTGGATTGACGGTGAATGGGTGCACTGTTAAGGCACTCCTTATGATAGGTCACTGGTTCAAATCCCCTGTGGGTGCTTACCTACCAAATAAAAATAAATTAATAAAAAAATAAAAATTAAAACTAGGAGGATAAGGCAGGGATCCAACAATTACTAATTTCCCAATCATTGTCTCTATTCAGATTACTAGGACTCCTTTAAATTTCTATAGCTTCCTTAAACTTACGATGATGGAAATGGTTAATTATAGCAATGACCTTAGAATCCTCAATGCATATATGATGTTTAGTCGTTTCCACATGTTTAGCCAAGACCGAAGAATGTGTCCTCCTATGTTTTATGTCATCCACATGCTCATGAATTCTTTGATTTATAGAGCATCCATTCTCACCAATGTAGGGAGCCCCACATGAACAAGGGATGAGATAAACACATTTCTTTTTCTTGGGGTCCACATGGTCCTTCAGAGACTTTATATAGATCTTAATGGTATTTTTGGACCTAAAGTTCAAAGGGACTTTATGCTTCCTCAAAACCCTTGCAATTATTTTAGTGGTTCCTTTGATAAACAAAATATGCACCCCTGAAAACCTATCCCTCGATTCTTTCTTAATCATAGGACCTTTTTCAGATTTAAGGAAAGCTTTAAGACACTGGTTCTTACTATAACCATTACCATAAAAAACATTTAAGAAATATTTGTTTTCATCATCGAGGTTCTTTTCATCAGAAACTCTTAATGCCCTAGTGGCTAGGGTGTTGAGAACACCTAGTTTTTGAGTAGGGACATGATGGGATTTAACGTTAAGATATTGTTCTGTGTGAGTTTTCTACCAAAATAACTGATGGGAGAAAGAATCACCATATTCCCTAGAAATAAGGACGTTAAGGAAACGCAGACACCCATTGATCTCACATTCCATAGTAAACTTAACAGAACTCGACTGATTGATAATTGTTATAGTTTCGTATCTTGATAAGTTCAGATGGCTTTGCTTCTAAGGGTTTTCTATAATGCAGAAATTCAAGATCTAACACTAATTTTCCATTTGCAAATTTTCAATTATAATTCCCAGGGACAAGTTTACTTTCTTGAAAATATATTCTCCTTTCACCATCCTTTTCTCTAGGCAAAGCACTAGACAACATCTTCATCTCTTTAGTTAAAATTATCATCTGAATGCATTATGGACAATCTGAATGTTGACGATTATGAACATAGGATATAGATGGAAGATATTTGGTAAATTAAAAATATTTCATTGGTTTTGATGAAGAAGAGGCTTTAGATGATTCTGAGAAATATGTACAAGTAGAGGAAGGAATTAGTCTATGTGACTCTACATTGGATTTAGGATCATAATCAGAAATTGCTATGCGAGGAGTGGGAATAAATTTGATGGATTGTGATTTTACTAATTGGTGGGGCCTTTTTTTTGAATTTTGGATTTTGGAGGGAAGAAAGGTAAAGAAAAGGTGGCGGGGACAATGGTCTGGGTTATAGATTTGACAGCCAAAGGAACGAGATAGGAAGTGGGAGTGAACAGGAATTTGCGGCAAGGTGGCGAAAGAGTATAGAGGTAGCTGAGCATGGGAAATGGAAGGCAGCCGAGGGAAGAGTCAACTGAACAGAACTAGCAGTGTGAATGAAAACAAAAGGATAAAAGGTAAGAGATAGTATGAGGAAGAGGTTGGTGATGAAGTGGGTGAGCTAGTGTAGGATCCCGAGAGCCGGACCATTTGCGAAAGAGCTAGGACTGTGTTTGGGTCTGCTTATGTTCATTCCTATCAATTGTATTCTATGAAAAGTACTCTCTATGTATTTGATGAACAAGCCTTGAGCCTTTTGTATTCTGTCATGTACTCTTTTATATTCTAGTTAACGAAAGAAGAAGTTTGTGTTCCTTATTGTATTTTTGTGTTCCTTACGGGCTCTTTAAATTTTTAAATGAATGATCAATAGCTAGATAGTTTCCTATGATGACATGAATGGGATGACAATCTTAGATATTCAAGTGGATTGAGTGTGATGAACTATTGTTGTATGTTATTTACATTTCCTCGATACCCCTCCCAGTGTCATATAACTTCGGTTGCGACATGCCTCAGGTAATACTCCTTGCCCTCCAAGTAAGGTGAAAATGTCGGTGTTGTCCTAGACTACAACAGAGCCTTGTTGGCCCCTTAGCCTGAACCCAGGGTCTCTTCCCTGTTGTCATTTTCATGCCAACAAATGGTTCCGTTGCCGAGACCTGAAATAAAAAAGTGGGGTTCAGAATATGGTGTCAAGGATCTTTAAGAAAGAAATAAGAAACTGGAAGGATGATCAAGTGGATTAGTTTATGTCGCAACAATCCGTCCTTTGAAGTTGGAATGTTGCTAAGGTGAACAACGAGATCTTGTATTCAGAAGCTGCAAGCGATCAATACACTATCTTCTGGTGTAAGTTCCCAGAGGAACTATACAATTGGCAGTGGAGACTGCAAGTGAAGGGTCAGCAAAAGGGACAAAAACCATCTTGTCATAGTTGGAGCTACACTGATCTTTCAACACTCCAACACCTAGATATCGATTTGACCAAAGCAGTAGAATTTTGGGTATAGACTACTTTGGAGGGATACGTGGTCGAGTTCGTAGAAAAAATTTATGACTCCTTCTCAAAGGTTGATTCGATGTTCAGATCGGGGCTGAGGGGAAAATTTCTTAAGGAAGTACCCCTTTAGATTAAAGTTTTGATGGTGAAGAAAAGTTTAATTTCTTTCCAAGAAGCAAGTATGGCAACGTAAAACCCTAGTTTTGGGGGAATAATACAAGGGGCGAATCCTACTGAATGGGGTATTTTGATGCCACTGAAGGATGGATGTAGAAGACTCATGAAGGGCTCGGGAAGTGAGAGTGTAGAGGAGGGTGCTAATAGAAAAAAAGTGGCAGGAAAGGGCCATGCAGGCAATAACGGTAAATGTGGAGGGACCACACCAAGTAGGAGTGATGTCGAAGGATCTATAAGGAAGAGATGAGATGGTGGAGAACTCAAAGAAATAAATAGATATAGATGAGCAGGGCAGAAGCGTGGAAGGTAGTAGGAGCCCTCCCTCCCCAGTCGCGGGGGAGGTGTTTAATGGAAGTGGTCATAGTAATCCCAAGGAAGAGATGGATGATGAGGTGTATGATGTTATGAGACAAATGTTTACGAAGGACAATGCACTAGATGAAATCAAGCATCTGACCCGCCAAATATTAGGTAGCATTCACCCCAACCTTCCCTTGGTACTTTACAACAGTCCCAGTAAATTTGTTTCTAGGTTGCTTAAGGAAATACATATACATAGCATGCATGTTATATATAAAACCGATTCTGGTACCTTTAATAGTAGTGGGAATAATAGTATTAGTAATCTAGGACTACAAGGATCTCAATAGGAAGGGACCCAAGGCTTTGCGCTTGTAGCACACACTCAAGCCAGAATGGCAGGATCCTTTACAAGATACCCAGAGTTCTTGGGATGAGGGAATGAGGATGTGGAACAACACTGGTACCTCTATGAAACGATATGAAGAGCTCATCAAATGCTAGACAATGTGAAGGTGATCAAATTCCAGACAACCATTAGGAAGAGATCCCTAAGATGGTTTATCAAATGGGAAGAGCTAAATCTGAATCCAATGGTGGATGACATCAAGAAGATATTTGTATAGGAATTCAGGGTTCCATAGACAGATCAATAAGGGATGTCAGAGTTATGGGAGATAAAACAACAGGATGGAGAGACTGCCTAGGAATTGATGTAGAGGTTCAAGGACATAATGAACAAGATAATTTACCCCATAGATCCCAATCACGAAATGGATTGGTTTATCAACACACTACTACCCCTTACCCGGACACCCTTAACACAAAAACAGATTGTGACCTTCCAAGACACTCTGGAGAAGGAAACTTACAATGAGGTAATGACAAAGCACCCACATGAATGTCGGGGGGTGGGGGGCTAGGGTCACAAGATTTGTCGATCATGGGACTCCAACACCAGATAGGAAACTTAACAAAGAAATTGAAAGATTTACAGTTGGTCCACCCAGCGAGACCTAATGTGTGGTGCACCCATTGCTTGGTCGAAGGTCACATCATGACTGAATGCCTGAGGATAAGAGGCATAGACCCTACATCAGGTCTTGTCCGACCATCGGGGGCTTCGCCTATGGTTGGGGTTCCAGTGGTAGGATTGCAAGGAGCATTTCTAGTTCAAAACCAACCTGAGTACTATGAGGTCTGTAGGAGTTATGGACACTCACTTCAATTGTGCCCGATATTGCAGAAATATTCAACCGTACCGAGCAATACCTATTGTGAGTTTTGTGCATCCATGACTCACCACACCAAATAGTGTCGAGCATTGGATGCTCTGGAAGAGAGACTAGATCAGTCAACTTTCAGAATCAATGAAACCACTCGTAGAGGGTGAGGAATAGGAGGAGGAATGAGAGGAAGAATAACAGGGAGTAAGGGACCTATGTGATGCTACAATTGTGACCAAGAGGGACATGTCGCAAGAGACTGTCCTCTTCCAAGAAGACCTTGGTGCTTGCAATGCCAGGTTAATGTAAACACAACAGAGGAATTCCCCGAGTTGATTGCAATATGGGAAGAGAAAACCAAGCAAAGAGGAGCTAACTTGCTGAATGCATAACCCTGAAATACTAAAATAATCCCTCTATCTAACATAAATATAGTAACCAGAGGAGGAAAGAAGACAAGGGTTGATCAAGGTATGCCAGAGAAACCCCTAATTGTTCGATTACTTCCCCAAAATAGTCATACAACCTAGGACAACAGAAACAATACTATTAGGAGGCAGCAAAAATGTTTGAAAACTTGGTGAAACCCTAGAGGGACAAGGTACCAAATTTAGCAAAGTCCACCATGTCTCGTCCGATTGAGGAATTGTTAAAAAATTTCTTTCAGATTGTCAACAATGATTAGATGTTAGGAGAGTTACACATGAGTCTAAAAGAAGTTCTATTGAAAGGAGAAATTGGGGAAGAAGGAATATCAACAAATCTACCAGAGAAACACACGAGGAGAGTCCGACGAAACAAGAAAAGAACAAGCAAGGAGTTCCGAATTGATGCACAAGTGGCAAGATTCTAGATCAAAGACACAATGTTGGACCTGGGTTCAAACGTTAAAAGTTTTCCCAGGAAAACATGGGAGGGATTGGGAAATTCACAGTTGAATTACTCACTATCCAGCTACGGATGGCTAACCAATACTACATTCTTCCCATTGGGAGGATGGAAGAGGTGGAAGTATTTGTCACAGGGGTGAAAACACAGCCAGACTTTGAGGTTACAATAGTTATAATGGGGGACAAATATCCTTACCTAGCACTGCTTGACTTCGTCTGGGCTTATGAGAATTATGTTGTAATTGATCTCAAGAAGGAGTTGATGATCTTTGAAGTAGAAGGGATGAAAGTAATACAACTGCTGCATCTGTACCAAGGACCAAGATTCGTGAAATGAGTAGACGACTGAGATGAACCTAGTACATTAGACCAGCTATACAAATTAACAACTGTGAGGAGGGAAGATTACATCAATCCCACTGCAGAGGGGTTAGTCAGCTGGAGGAGTATACAAAGCTCAAAGGTGGGCTTGAAGGCTATTTGGGATGCATGGAAGCAAGGATTTATTCCCAACTTCAGTCATGGAGTTCAAAATGATCAAAGGAGATATCAGCGAATTGAAAATTGTGTTAAAGCTAGATACCAAGCCTATGAAGCACAGACCGTATAGGCTGAACCCAAGAGTAAAATAAAAGTTCAAGAAGGAGATAGATAAAATGTTGGAGGTAGGACTCATATTTCTAGTAGATGAAGTAGAATGGATCAACCCAATAGTGATCCGGAACAAGAAGGATGCCATAGAGATAAGGGTCTGTGTAGACTGTTGTAGCCTCAACAACACTTGTGTCCATGACCCATTCCCCACACCTTTCAGTGATGAGGTCTTGGATTATGTTACGGGGAATGAAGCCTAATCCTTCACAGATGGGTTTGTAGGGTACCATCAGGTCCACATAGTAGAGGAGGACAATAAGAGAACAATGTTCACCACAAAATGGGGCTCATACGCATACCACATCATGCTTTTCGCCTAAAGAATATGCTTGCTATGTTCTCCCGAATTGTTATCGCCTCTTTCATAGACTACATTCACCAGTTCTTAGAGGTATAAATGGATGATTGGACATTTTACAACCTATTGAAGAAGCATGCCAGCTTACTTAGAGTAAAGTTCAATCAGTGCAGACAACTACAAATATCCCAAAACTTGAAGAAGTGTATCATTGTTGTTCCATTTGGTACATTTTTGGGCCACATTATTTTCAAAGATGGTGTTTGTGTGGACCCCGCAAACGTTGTAGAAATTGTGAATATGAATTCGCTAGCCAACGTGAAGTAGCTATGACTAGTGTTGGTACACACAGGGTATTATTGCTGGTTCATCTGCAACTATGCATGCATAACCACTCCCATGGAGAAGCTTCTCAAGAAGACGGGAACATTCAACTGCACAGAGACTAGTCAAGCGACATTGAACATCCTCAAGGAAAAGTTGGAAAGTGCAGCTATCTTAGTATACCTGGACTGGAACAAAAAATTCCACGTACATATAGATGCATTAGGCATCACGCTAGGGGCAGTGTTGGTGCAACCAAAGGAAGGGAAATTGGATCATCCAATATACTTTGCAAGTAGGAAATTGTTGACTACAGAAAACAAATATACCATGACCAAGAGAGAAGCACTAGCCATGGTATATTCCTTGCAAAAGTTTCAACACTATTTACTTGGATCCCCATTGACATTCTTTAAAGATCACTTGACATTAAAATACTTGGTCAACAAGGTAGCCTTAGAGGGAAGAATCTGCAGGTGGCTACTGTTCTTCCAGGAGTTTACATTCAAGGTTATCATTAAACCAGGTTCATTGAATGTGGGACTAGATCACCTCTTCATTCTAGAATTAGGGGAAATTGGGGGCTCTCTAGACAATCAACTACTGGACGACGATTTATTCCGCATAGAATCAATACTTGACTACTTGGAGGAAATCACAAATTTTTGAGCCACAATGAAATGTCTGGAGGGACATACGATGACACAGAAGAGACACATGGTGGTACAAGCAACTAACTATCAACTAATAATAGGAAATCTATATAAGACAGGCCTAGATCAAGTATTGCAGCGATGTATCCCCCAGCATGAATGAGAAGATGTCCTATGGGAGTAACACTCTAAAGTTGTGGGAGGGCATGTCGGGGAAAATAAATGGCGAGGAAGGTTTTGCAAACATGGTTATGGTGGCCTACACTCTATAAGGACACCAAAGAATATGTGAAAGGCTATGATGTGTGTCAGAGAGTTGGAAAACCATCCCATCGAGATGAATTGCCACTACATCTATTACTTACAGTGAAAATCTTTGAGAAGTGGGCATTTGATTTTATCGGGTGGATCAATCCACCAACATGTCATTCTCATGCATGATATATCATCACATCTACCGGATATCTCATGTGATGGGCAAAGGCAACACCAGTGAAAGATTGTACAACATACATAGCCGTGAGTTTCATCTTTGAAAACATCATATCTAGGTTTGGATGCCCAAAAATCCTAACAAGTGACCAAGGAACTCATTTTTTAAATGAGACAATTACATCCTTACTACAAAATTTCCTAGTCCAACATCACAAGAGCAGCCCATACCACCCTTAGGCTAATGGGATGGTTGAATCATTCAACAAGATAATGGAAAATGGATTAACGAAGATATGTTAGGGAAGTTGAGATGATTAGGATGAGCATGTAACAACCACGATATGGGCATACCGAATGAAAGTCAAGCACTCACATAAGCATGGATGGGAAGCCGTGGTACCTGCTAAATTTATAGTATCGAGCATCTTCATTGCCTAAGATACAAATATGACATATGATGCATTGCTATAGAAGCTGTTGGAGGATTTGATGGAATTAGATGAAGTCATATTTCTAGTGGAATTCCACTAGTTTTTTGAGAAAACAAGGCAAAAAGCATGGCATGATAGGAAAATTAAGAGAAAATCATTCACAGTTGGAGGACAAGTTTATTATATGACATCAAGTTTCAGAAGTTCTCAGGTAAGTTGCAGATGCATTGGCTTGGTCCATTCATAATCGCAGAACTCAAGCAGTCTGGAGCATTGAAAATTACACAACTAGATGGAATATTGATACCAAGATGGGTGAATGAACCATGCTTGATTCCTTTCCACTAGAATAACACCCAATCGTCTAATTGATGAGGTCTCTAGAAAGGGCCTATAAGTATGTTTAGAGTTAGTAGGAATAAGGTAGTCAAGTATTCAGTGCATTTAAGTTTCGTTTTCTTTTATTTTCCATACAATAATTCTTGTGTCAGTTCATCTACGGCACCTATGTTGCCTCATCATAACTGACTGTGGTCAGGGAGGTCAATCACATGTTTCACACATCTTATCCACCATACTCAGAGTTTTTTCCATAATAATTAGGCAATAAAACCCTGTTAGGTAAATTTTCATAGAATCTTTTCCCATTATGGAAAGAGTTAACAAATAAAACCGCCATCATGGTCACATTATTACCCATCTAATCCACACTGTACCTTCCCCATCATGCGTCATCCAAGTCAGGTACAACTCAGCTAGAGGCCAGTTAACACGATCAAATTTGCATAGGGAATTTCCATAGTAATTAGTTAGCAAGTCTAGTCAGAACGTCGTGTCAAAGATGTTCTAGTTATTTGCATGGCTATGTAGGAATTTTCAGAACTTCCAATTCAGGTGACAGAATTCTTTGAGTCTCGCTTTGAAACTCAACAACATCGCTCAAGCACTAGCTATTGGCCACCTATAATTGTTGTATATCAGCAACGAAGAATTAAGACGAAGATAATCTCAGTTCCAGACAAATTAGATGATTGAATTATGGTTATAAAATCATTGTATGGTAAATATTATAAGGCCAAATTGGTAGACAATGATATTTCAGATTGTTTCTAGTTTCCATCACTCAAGTGAGAGGTATATGCAAATGAAATGATGAAGGTTGATGGCACAATGGTGGGAAAGATTAAAGGAACATTTAAATCACTTAAGCGGTCGACTTTGATCAATTTGAGGAGTCTACCAGTTTTCAGAACGCCTTTTGCTACAATGAAATGCACTAAACTTCTGGCGAGCAGCATGCATGGTGGTTCGCCCTAGTTAGACAAGGAATATGTGATTCATTTGGAAGACATTCAATGCCTCACTAGACTCTCAGCAACATGAGATGTAGTCTCGACAACGTTCCAAACCAGGTTGAAGCAAGCCAAGAAAGAGGGGGATAATGATTATTACACCAAGTATAACAACAACCATGTTGGCAAGGGCACCAAAATAGATTTGATTAACAAGGACCACATCAAATTCACCTACTACATCATTGCAGGGAAGGTAATGAGACACTTATCCAAAAATGAGTGCATGTTGGATACCATATCAGTTGTGGAGCACTATTGTGAAGGAGCTTCGCTCACCTGGTTGACATTTTTGTTGAATGAGTTATTTGAAGCTTACTAAGATGTATACATAAGAAGCAAGGATTTCATTTTCGGTTATATGATTATGACTTTTGTGATGTGGAAATGTTGCCTACCAGGAGGGAGGAACCTCGTAGAAATCAAAGATAAGCAACCACTAACACTCAGATACACACCATGGAGGATGTTCGTGGACCCTAACAACAAAGAGATCAATGAGGAATGCTTTAAGGACTAGTACCAAAAGATACTGGTGACCATAAGGGTGGCAGAAAGAACCCCTAAGGGATTGCTTGATAGCTACTCACAAGAAATCTAGTTTGGGGTAACACACGACCAGACTTATATCAAGCCACAATGCATCCATCCAGAGACTTTCCAAATGAGGCTGCAGAGGTTCACATTATTAGAAGGGGCATTGCACATAGAGATCAGATCATGGCCAGTGGTTTCTTGTCAAATTATAGATGGCCAGTTCAAATACTTTTTCAGGGGCATGCAACCGCAACCACAAATAAGAGAAACGATTGGGAGTAGTAAGAAGAGGGGGTCAGAGGATGATTTAAAGCTGATGGTCTATTAAATGGAGCAACAGATGAGCTCCATTAAGCAGACAATTACCAGCTTCATGGGTTCACCAGGTACGCCTCTGTAATCTGCTATTTCCCAAGGTTATACTTTGTTTAATCGGATCATAACTACTCCCCTCGCTATGGATATACCTCCTCACGTCCCTCAGTCTCAAACTAAGCCAACCCTCCCCAAACCTAGGAAGCCTAAAGATACCAAGGCACCAGTGGCCAAGAAGTAAAATATAGTTCCTACCGTGACTGTTGTTGACCTCACTAGGGATGGACTCTAGTCGACATCATCATTCCCAATTATTGAAGAACACTTAGAATCCACCTGTATTGTTTCACCTAGGTCATGAGAACCCTTTGCCCATACAACTTCCACCTCCGTGACCTTGTCTGATGCAATACCTCTAGGAACTCGCATAACCACTGAAGAAATGGAAGTCGATGCAGCTATCCAGTCCACACAATCGCTGAATGGGGGTGAAAGCCATATTGCTATTCAAACCTCCCTGGCATCACTATTGCTAGGAACGGGTCCATTCTAGGGCGAGGAACCAATCACTTCACAACCACAATCAATTGCAATCGAATCATTTGAAGCCTCATTTCCTATCAATTGCCTTGTTGTTCCAGAGCCAGTCATTCTCCCTCATGCTCCCTAGTTTCTTGAGACCATGCAGCTTGTAACTTCCCCTCAAGGACACTCAGAAAAATCCATTTCTAGTGGCGAACCCCTACAAAGCAACTTCCTTGACCCATCAACAATGCAACTGAAGAACCTTCAGCAATGGTCCTCCACAAAGATGTTTGGATTCATCCAAAAGGAAGTTAAAACAGCTAAATAGATCCACAATGACCTTTTCGCCAAGCACGAGAAATAAAAGAAAAAAATTGTCGCTATCATGACAGAGTGAGATCAGCTCTGGTAGACTAATCAACAACTGCAATCACAAGTCAACCAGGTGACATTGAAGCTAAGAGCACTTTGCCCAATGATGTCCGATTTAGTAATTGAAGCACCCAAGTATTTTTCAGCCATCACATTGGTCGACCGTTGCGACCATATTTAGATGGCATGCACATAATTTATGGCCACCAACAAGGAGCTGAAGAAGAGTTTAGATATGACTAGAGGAGCTGCCTGATCCAACTACAAGCTACATTGCATAAAAAGAGTAGAAACTCAACACTACCGCTGCACTAAAAGCTTTGCTAATTGATGCCCTAGAGGATGGTTATGTGCTACCGGAGAAAGTCAATGATTGGCTAAGAAAATTTTAGATGAAAAACTAGTCAGTCTATCCACTTCGCCAAAAACTCCAACAATGTTCACTAACAACAAGACCTATAGGGATAAAGGCCAACTGAAGCAAATTGATGGTGAGATCACCTGTCTCGAGGCCAGGGTACAACAAATTGAGGAGGAATTAACTATAATAAAGAAGAAAATCTAGGACCTAAGGCCCCCGGTCTGTAAACAAGTAAGAGCACTATGGAAGGTATGTGATGATGTCAAAGAACAGTGGAGCACCCTACAAAATTCCTGACCTGAGTAGCCAAACTCCACATCAATGACCAAATTTATCCAACAAGCAGAAACCCTCACAGGCTTCTGGTAGATGACATTGGAAGATTATAATTATTTCCGCTAGGAAACAATTGTCGCAATATGTGATTTGGGTCCTTCATTTGGAAAAGAAGGCTAGAGTGTAGCAGAAACAACAGGACCAACACAACTAAGGGAAGAATTAGCAGTGCCACAAGAGGAGGAACCAACACAACAACAAACAATAATGAAAGAGACCCCGCCAGGATTAGTAATAGAGTTGACAACGCTGGAGATAAATTGAATCAAGGATGAGTCAAAGGACTGTGGTTGGGGCCTATTTTGGCCTTTGTTTGAATTTTGGATTTTTGCAGGAAGAAAGGTTAAGAAAAAGTGGTGGGGACAATGGTCCGGGTTGCGGAGATGACAACCAAAGGAAAGGGACAGGAACTGGGAGTGAACGGAAAGTTGTGGCAAGGTGGTGGAAGAGTACATAGGCAATTGAGCAGGGGAAATAGAACGTAGATGAGGGTGGATTCATCCGAATGGAACTGGCAACGGGAATGAAAAAAAAAGGATAAAAGGCAAGAGATAGCATGAGGAAGAGGTTGCTGATGAAGTAGGTGAGCTAGGGTAGGATCTTGAGAGCTAGATCGGTTGTGGAAGAGCTATGATTGTCCTCGGATATTCTTATACTCATTCCTATCAGTTTTATTTTATGAAAATTACTCTCTGTATATTTGATGAACATGCCTCGAGCCTTTTGTATTCTATCTGTACTATTTTCTATTCCATTTAATGAAACAAGTAGTTTGGGTTCCTTATTGTATTTTTGTGTTCCTTATGGGTTATTTGAAATTTTAAATGAATGATCAACAACTAGATAGATTCCTGTGATGACATGAATGGGATGATAGTCTCATATAGTCTAGTGGATTGAGTGTGATGATCTATTTTTGTATGTTCTTCACTTCTCCTCGATACCCCTCCCAACTCCATCTAACTTTAGTCGCAGCACGCCTCAGGTGAGACTCCCTGCCCTCCGAGTAAGGTGAAAATGTCGGCGTTGACCTAGAATACAACAGGGCCTTTTTGACCCCTTAGCCTGAACCCAGGGTCTCTTCCCTATTGTCATTTTCATGCCAACAATAATATTAGTAAGTTAGGAGCATGTCCTATACTTTAAGAGGAGGTGGATAGATGTCTAATTATTGGGCCCACAAATGTTTTAATAACTTTCCATTTTTGTGGTTCGCTTTCCAAAAGGTATTTTTGGCTTAATGGTTGATATATATCTATCCACTCCTCAAGAAGAGTAAGCTCTGAAACTCCAAGGGTTATGGGAGGATAATTTCTAGGGATAAACACCACACCTTCATATTTTTCATGATTAAGAAATTTAGGATTAAGGGGTGGCATAGTTTTAGAGACAAAGCAAAGACAAATTGTAGTATGCAACTGGGAAATTTCAGAACAAGGGGTCATATTAAAGCCTGAGAATTAGATGTAGGCTTGTGTAAATTCATTATTATGAGGTTCTTCTTAAGAGACTTGGTAGCATGGTATAATTGATGACCAAACAAAGACATTATGGAGAGGGGCCTCAAATCCTCCTATTAAATCATCTGTGAATTTGTTGTGATGAGAGTCTATAACACAGGTAAGAGTCCTAGATGGACAAAAGTATTTATCCCTAACTATTTCAGGCCAAGGTGTATATAGATTTAGTTATGATCTAATCCCCATTCAATGTCTTCTTGTTTTATCAAAGGGATTTGATACACTAGTGGAGATAAGGAAATTATAACATTGACAAAGGTAAAATGAAATAAACTTGCAACAAAAAACTAAAACATTGGAATATCATAGACTTTTTCAGTAGTAATAGGAGGACGTTACGAATGAGGATTAGGTTGAAACTCCTGGGTAACAACTTTTGAGTCATCTAATTTATCATGAGAAATCCTATTAAGGATATTTGGAATCAAGGATCACTGTGAATTTTAAGATGATGCATTCTGAGTGAATCAAATATTTCCTACCATTTATTCTACTGGGACTCTGTACACTATTTTTTGTAAACAAGAAAGAATGTTTATAGAAGCAAGTAAGAAATTTAGCACCTGAAAATATGAGCTCAGACTAGTAGTGGCACTTCTAGCCTTGAAAAGTCCAAATCCTCGACAATTGCCTACAATAGGCCTCTAAATTTCATGTTTGCTTCCAACCTTTCACATCTCGATTACTAGGTAGTTATAGCACACCACTCCATTCTTTTTATACAATATTGGAATTACACAACACTTTGATACCACATTTACCAGGAGCTTATACATGATATAAAGAAATAGTAGTGGTACATAATTCATAGGGCATAGATCAAACAATTTATATGAGGCATAAACAAATACCAGTGGTACACAAATCATAAGGCATAGATCACACAATTTAAATAACTTATATTAGAATGACAATAATACAGAAGTTCGGATCAAAAAGCTTCTTCTCCTTAGGATCCTCTAATGAGGAAATAGGTAATCATACACTTCTTACAATATAAGACCTTAAGGAATTTAGAAGTTCATAAAGATTTTGGTCCACAAGATCCTTTTATGAGGCAAGATGAAGGCATACACTTCTAAATATAAAAGGCTCTAGGACTTTAGAAGTTCAGAAAGAATTTGGTCCTCAAGATCATTTTATGAGTCAAGAGGAGAGAATACAATTTTGAACATACAAGACTCTAGGAATTTATAATTTGTTGTTGGTGATGGACCCACCAACATTCAGGGGATATCCCTGGTATGAAGTCCCAACTAGACCTATCATCGTTTGGAGTAGGAGTCCCAAACATGAGTGGTAATGTTATGCCTTGACTACGAAAATGCACAAAGGGGAGTATAATAACTTTGGGTGAGAGAAAGTGTGTGACCCCATGGAGAGTCAAGTGCGATGCATGAAGGTTCCAACACATGAAGGGAAAAGGAAGCGCACCCCTTGGAAGCCTGTAATAGTATGTGGCTTGAAAGGAAAACATGAGTAGAATGACATCATAGGCTAATATGTAGAATAGTCCACAAGTTAAAGTGATGAGTTAATACACTGACACTCATTCAACAATATTCATACAAATGAAAACAAAACAGTTCATGAGTATATGCATAAGTTAAATAACATACATTTCCAATAAAACAAAAATAGTCCTACTATATTAACAAAATATGCATGAAAGTGTGTTGGCTTTGACTTTATTATCATAAGTGAAAGTTCCATCCATACATACACCATTGCCACCCACTGTCCCCAATAGTGGAACATTACACTCAAGAACACCTGCTCCTCCAAAGAAGTATACTCACTCTACCCTACGAAGAAGCCAATTATATTCACAATACTCCCAAGTTATTTCTAAGCCTAAGCCTAGCCAAAATCTTAGCTCCCAAAATACCTTTACATGAGTTATGAGGTTCTATTTATAACAGGAGGGGGTGACTCTTCAACTCTCGTTTGTGACATTTGGACTACCCTCATGACTCTCCAACTTCTTCACAAAATAACACATTACATTACATGATGAATTTTGATATTCCAATATTGACACTTGGAATTTCACTTACAACATAATTACAAATAATATGTATTTTACACTTGTAACCATCTAAGACAAAATAGGGCATGGATAACCTAACAACCTAACAATACACAACACTATGATGCTGGAGTTTGGGAGAAGTCTACCTCAACAACCTCCACCTGCTTCTTCTCAATGACATATTGGTGCCAAGCTTGGTACTTTGTGATGGTGTCCCCAAACTTCTTAACGATTTCTTGCTGGAAGCATACTCTAGCCTCCATGGCACTTAGGTACATTGTCTTGGAACTTGTGTCCAACTCGTTCTGAAGCATGAGAAAGATTGTTTTGACTTTGATAGGACTACAGAAATTTTGTATGTTTTGTGTGTTCAAATCCAAGTCTTCCCTCATGGAATTCTGCCTCAACTACTCCAAGTACTCTTTGACCTCTTGCCAGACTTGGTTCTTCGGTTTAGATTTTGTGAGGTAACCGACTGATGGGATCTGATGTGTTCTCACCAATACATTCAAACTACTGTACAACCATACATATGATGCCTGACTGCTACCAATGAATGAGGTGAGCTTCTTGTTGTTCTGAATCAACATTTGAACCTTCGCTTTCTCCACCTCTGCCTATGGCTTCATTTTCTTCACTAACTCTAGCGGGACCCCTTTGTACCACATTTTCCACTCTTGCACATAGGCAATGGAAAATTGTATGTTTTTTAGAGTTTTAACAAACTATTTTCTCTATTGCTATAAACCATGCAAACTAACAACTACTTTATGTATGGTGACAATCCCATCATAGAGCTTTCACATGTTTTCTCCAAGTGTTGATACTTCAACAAATAATACTGTTCTCATCTCTCCCAATGAAAAAAATGCATTCTACACTTCTGCTCAAAGTTGTTCTGCCTCTTTCCTGGTAGGCTACAATTTTTGTACCAGTTGCTCATTGTTGTGTGTCAAATACTAAATATTTGATATTGTTGGTCCTGTGTAGGCCAAGTTGGCTACGACAATGGCATTCAGATGCTTCCTCGTGTCTGACACTATCACCCTTTCTCTAAGGAATGTAGGTGATGTGTGATCATCCAGAAAGTTCTTGCTCCATGATTGTAAAATCCTGTTTTGAAACTCATCAAATGATATGTTTCACACATCCATTACCAAATCATAATCAAAGGAAACAACATCCCCTGCTTGCTCGGGGTTGGCTCTATTATTGGAGGTGGTGGAGATTGAGGGATGACTTGTGGTGCTCTCGCCATAAGGTCAACATATTCATGTTGTGGCTCCTATTCCAAATCCGTGTATGTCACTTCGATCAGTTGCTCAATATGCTAAGCAAGCTCCCGATCATGCATCTACTCACCTTCCTCCTCGGCTGCTGGTTGTTATTGTCCCTGTCCTTCAACCTGTATTGATGTTGTTTGCTCTATCATTGCACCTTGCCTTTGTTCTTCTTCCTGCTTCTTCTTCTCTTCTTGTTCTCTCATTCTCAACTCCTGGTTCTTCCTTTAGCTTCTTCTCTGTCTTCTACAACTTCAACTCTTCTTCCTGAAACCTCTTCTTTTCTCTCTTCCTTCGTTCTACTTTCTGTATCCTCTGCTTCCTCTTTCCTTCTTATTCCAAAGCTACCTTCATGAAAAGAGGATCTGCTTTCATTTTGCAACTTTCCTCTCCCTATGGAATGTAAACAATATTCCTCTTTCCCTTGTCATGCACAGGATTACTATCATCTGTCGCTTCTCCTTTCAAAGTTGATGCCATTTGTGGATCAAACTATGAAGTCATTGCTAAATTGATTGGATCACTGATTCTATAGGCATTTTAGCAGTACCTCCAAGGATCCTCCTCTAACCAATGAAATGATGTGTCGATCCAAGGAATGTAAAATATTGTACAGTGGTATTTGCAAATACTACAGGGATCATACGATTAAAGTCCTTAGTGCCAAATTCAAATTTCACTATCTCCCTAGCCTCAAAATTTGACTCTTTCAAGTTCTTTATCTCATATAATCCAATTTCCAAAGTGTTAGCACCTAAATCTGCCTTAAGCTGAATGAAGGCAAAATTCAGGGTAACCATAAACAAAGCTCAGTCTGGTAGCTAGCCCTACCAGAATAGGAGATGTCTCTCTCCATGTCACGCTCAGAAAATAGATAAACGAAAAGGCCTGAGACGACTTACAGTGAACTATTTATCTTAGGCTAGTAAGTGAATATGGATAAAATAAGTGATTTTTATCAATGACTGCATTTCTAGGATGGTATGGGACCAATGGACCTCAATGAACAGAGAACTTAATACAAAGGCACGGATTACTTCATGAGGCAAGATAGGCGGAAAGCTTAGAAATTTAGTTTAAGATAGTGCGAAATGGAGAGATTGATTAAGAGGGTGAAAAGGGCATGGACAACATGAATCCTTTTCGACAGAAGAATAAACATTGAACATGAAATTTTCCCACAGGCAGAGCAATAAAATTGAATTCTACCTTAACCAACTTAGAAAATTTCACTGGAAATGAATATGAAATGAACTATGAAACATAAGAAGATACATATGAAACATAAGAGACACATTTTCTACACTCACAACCACATGAATCTCATGAAACAGAGCCACTGCCTTTCATTAATCCTCTGCAAAAAATATACAATGCAGAAACAAAGTTTCTTTCCCACAGTCTCCCAGAAGTTACAAGCCAACCAACCCTTTGCAAATGGTTTGCATACAATATATAGAATGTGCCATGAAGAGATAGAATGCCCAAGGGTTGGGGAGTTACTCAAATCATTACAAAATGAAGGTGGAGAGCCAAACATCAGCTACAAGTGCAGCGCCACAAACACGACAAATGGCTTGGGTGACACTTTGCCTTCCTTTCCCACTTGGATAGATGCCCATCTAGAGTGAAATCACTTTAAAAGCCACTTATGGTGTTGAAAAATGAAGTGTAGATGAGAGGGCCCACTTATGAAAAGTCGTGAAGCGAAATTTCATGAAACAGAGGCAATTTGGGCCTTTTTTCCTATATGAGCCGCGCCCTTTTCTGTATGCCTCGCGCCACTTTGAGGCCAGTTTTGAGGCACTTGCAAGAGTCCAAAATGTGCCCAAGTGTGCTCATTGGAAATCTTGTCCTATCTACTTTCCAACCCAAGTAGAATTTTTTAATGTGGAGCTTATTTACCCCTCCAAATATTCATTCTCCCAAGACTGCTTCCTGTGTGTCAAAATAGGGGTAGTGAGCCCATTTTTTGGGTGTTTTTGACCTCCTGGAGACTCAAATCATGCCCAAGTTTCTTGCTCGAGTGCCAGTAGCCATGATTTTACATGTTGAATTCACAAATGCAAACCATTTCTCATTTGGAGCTCCCAATCCTACGCGTCGTGCCGGTGGCGCGGTGCGTATAGAGAAAAAACCTGTGTTTGTGCCAAAATATTTCCATGCGACCAAAATTGTCCCAAATTTCTTGAAACTTGGGCTGGAGGTTCTCTAAGAGGCACTATTCTGGGCCACAGAAGCTTCAGCCAAGATTCGAAGCTGATCTTGCTCTTTTGCCTCTTTTGTTGTTCTGCTCAGTTTGGCCTTCAAGCTCCTTATTCGGGCCTTTGCGCTCATGTTCCGTGCCCTGTAATGACAAGCCATCCTCCTCAATATGGTTTTGTCCCTGTTGGCCTTTTCCAGCAGTCTCTAAGTGGATGTTCACTTTCTCTAAAACATACTCCCGGTCCTCATTTCTTTGCTCCATAGGTCTACCTTGTACTGCCATGATGTGTTGCTGGTTTTCCTTGATCAGTTGCAACTCTATCTCAGCTTGCTGATCCTCAAGTTGTTTGTTCTTCCGCTCCAGGTATGTCATATTCCATTTGGCTCTCCCATATTAGGCATGCCGGTAGCTAATGAAATAGAGTCTGGTGTAAGTGTGAAAGTAACACCGGCCAGAGTAACTTGAGCACCATGCAAATGTAGAACCAATAGGCGAGCCAACTCATGGTGAAATTGAACATTTGCAACCCTTTCACAAAACTCATAGCATGACTGAAACTGAAAACAGGACATAGTAAGAGGGCAGGCCTGCAATTCTGTAAGGGTGGTCAGTTCCTCTCTAACATGTCTGCCACTCTTATGAGACCTCTAGGGTGCCTGTTCTTCCAAGGGAGAGTCACTTTGGGTTTCTACCTCATAGTCCGATGAATGATCAGATGCTATGACTGCTATACAAAATACCCTAAAGACAAGATGACGGTTGTGTATGAACTGTGCTTGAACTGCTCTTTTTGGTGTTGTATTTCAATTTGTGCCACCAAGGGAAAAAACAAATGCAACAGGGACTGTTAGGGATTGTTAGGAAGGGGAAACAATATTGAGGAATGAGAATTATTGGGATAATTTTAATTAGGGAGAGGAGGGGGATTTTATATATGGGAATAAGGTTTAAGGTTTGGGATTAGTTATATAGGGTTGAGGAGATTTTAATAAGGGCTAGGGTTTTGGGATGTTGAATGTAATGTAGGATTGATCAACTTGGTGGGGGGGGGGGGGGTAGGAAATGAGGCAACAAGGGAGAATGGGGAAGGAGGAGAGCCCTTGGTGACAAAAATGTGAGCTCGAAAACCCTGGCAGCAAATTTGTTTGTGTTGGGTATGAATTTTTGTTTCAACCTTTATCACCCTTACACCAACATCACTTAGCACAAAAATGGATGAAACATTAAGATTTTGACCCTACTTGGAAAATACACACAAATAGATTGCAATATGGAGAAATTTTAATGAATTTTAGGCCTTTCAGCCCTATGCACTGCGCCTCCCATGTGCGTCGCGCCAGTTTAAATTTATACTGGAAATTTTATCCCCGTGCGCCGCGCCCTCTATGTGCATTGCGCCCTTTTCCAGGTGACTTTTGGAGGCCTTTCTAGTGTCCAAATTGGGCGTAGAATAGCTTGTTGGAAATTTCTTTGAGTCTACTTTCCAACTCAACTAGAATTTTTCAACTTGAAGTTCATTTGCCTTGTCAAAAGTCAAATCTCCCAAGACTGGTCAAAATGTGCCAAATGAGGCTGCCTAAAGGCAGGGTGCTGTTCCAGTCAACTTTTCAATGCCTTCCTTAACTCCAAATTGAGATCATGATAGCTCATTGGAAAGATCTTTGTCTGTAGTTATCATTGTACTCATGAAGCAAGTCATTTGAGCAACCCAGCTAGGATAAAACGTGATTTTCCCAAGGTCACTTCAAAGGTGCATCAATTCTCCCGAGGCGATTGTATTTTTGACATTTATCTAAAACCATGACACCTATGTAAAAAGTGAAGAATTTTTTCTTCCTTGGTCTGTTGTGGACAAAACCCTCTCTCAGGCTTCCCAAATTCATCTTTGATTGCTCAGAAACATCATTTGAGTGAAACCTATCCCAATGTGTGGGACAAGGGATTTGTCGAAATGAAGCAAAATGAAGGGGATAAGTGGCTTCTAAATTCTTGGGAAAATTCTTGGAAGTAGGAAGGGATGTTAAGAAGTAGGGGAAAGTGGAATTTCAAATAATGAGTGAGGGGAAGGGGTCCAAAAAGGAAAAACACTGGTCCAACCTAGAAAATTGCCAGGTTGTAGCAAGAAACTAGGGTTTGTGCGAAAATGAGGAATTTGGGGGATCTCAGTGATGGGAAGTTTTTGATAAGGTACTTTCAGGATAGGGGAAGGTGTATGAACATCAGGATACAATTTTTTCCATTGATTTGACTGTCCATGAGAAATTGCCTTCAAAACCCTAGGAGAGGGAAATGAACCTTGCCTAGGCACAACTGAAGCATGAACAAGGTGTAAAATGACCCAGTGGAACTTGACATGATGATGACAACCCTTTGAATGATGGTACACTCAGTTTGAATGGTGACATGGAGCATCATTTGGACAACTTTGACAAGGGTAAAATCAAACCCTAGACCTAATGCCTAGTGACCAAATTTTGCTTGAAGACTCACTGAAATGACAAAATTTGACCTTGACACCTTAAAATCACTTGTGTAAGAGCATGTCTGATCACTGGAGGAAGGTTGCAAAGACTGACACTAACATTGGCTCCAATGGGGGATGGTAGCTCCTTGGAGGTGCCAAGAACAACAGATCTCTGGAAGAGCTAGACAGTGCCTTTTGTCCATTGGGCTATGGAGTCATTATTTCGACAAACCACACAAGACTCTGACTCATTTATTGACTAAAACCTGACTCATACTGACTTAATTATGGAACCAACATGACTGAAAAAATTGACTCAATGCAAAAGGAAATGACTTATGACTGACTTAACTAAAACAAGAACTTACGAAACTTGTTTCAATGGCAGCAGTCCATCAAGATTCGAGGGTTTCAAATCATGATGACAACCACCTGCGTACTAATGCAATATGTACAATCATGTGTAATGTGTCTTCCAATATAACCAATCAAGTAGATGCCTCCTTGATTGATTCTCCTGATCAGATATTTTGGTCGAAAACAGATGGTGGTAACTGGGCCTCCTAAAACATAATTGACCCTGATCTCCTTCATCAATGAGTACTGAAATAATGACCTTCACTGCTATCTACAACATATTTGTCATTGGATCATAAAAAACATGAAGATTTACCTCCTGTTGAGGAAACAAAATGTCCTTTTCTATTGATTCTGATCTTCCTTCATAATGTACTTTAGAAAAAGTATGGTCCTGGTCCTCAAAAAATTCTAAACAAGTGGATGAGCAGATTTCCTCTTCAAAAAACATTTCAAAACATGAGACATATGAGGAAAAATCTGAAAGGGAATCTTGAATGGTCTGGTCTACTGAAGTCGGGATATATTGTAGATCATCTTCATATGATATGACAGCCAGATTGTCTTTACATTCATCAATCATGAGAAAAGAAACTTCGAATGATTCTTGAAACCCAACACAATCATTTATATTATCTACCATAAATTCACCCGGATCTTTTTCACTTACTTGAACAAAATTTTCATCTTGTTGTTCATGAGCTGACTAGACTACCTCTGTATGGAGGCTTTGTTCTGATGACATGAGAACATTTGGATTCAAAACTTTGTTTTCTTCATTCCAGGTGATTTTAACAACAGAATTCTCTTTCATGGGACTTAGTACAAGTTTTTCTTGGTCATCACAATCTGAATCTACATTTGAATGGCTGTCTTGACATTATCACATTCTGGAATTAGAACTGGACTTCCTTGCATGTTGTCTTCTTCTATGGACAGATCTGAACCGACCCTTTTTCTTTCATCACTTTCAGTCATATGGACATCTTCAACCTGCTGATCTATAAAGTTGTTCACCAGGTTGTCATCCTTTTCAAAAGAGGAAGAAGTTTCACCAACACTTTCTTGACCATGTGTGCACTGCAAATCTGCTTTAGCTTGAGCTGGAACATGACCATGCAAGAGTTGATCTATCTCGTTTCAGACAAAGGAGATAAGTCCTTTTGCTTCCTTTTGCTCAAACAGTGATTGTCTTCAATATTTTCAAGTGAAAGAGTATATAAATTTTCCTCATACTGCTGATCCATTTCATGTAATTCCTATTGACTGTCAAGATGAAAAATTCTCTCATCTTCCGCCGTACTACAATCTTGATCATGCTGCAAATTTTCCTAAGCATCTTAATGGGACTCCTCTAGTTTCTCTCCATGTTGCTGAAATGGATTCTTGTACAAGGCTTCCATGATCTCAACATCCATAAAATTATCATCCTCATACTATTTTTCAAGGCTTTCAATAAAAGTAGAGGCATGTTTTCAACAATCATGAACTAGATTCAATGATGGATAAGAGTCTTTATATCTTTCAATGAATAGAGCATGAAAATCCTTTAAACAGTAAATACAAGCAAGCGGCAAACTTTCATACCAAGATTGGGCTTCACCTTCTAGAGTGGCCAGGAATATCTTCATCAGCAATCTTCAGGAAAATCAACCTTGAACTTGCAGATATGCATGTGAAATCTAACCAGATGTAAAGCAGCATCCTTCCTACCATCATCTTTAAATGTAGGCAAATTCCTTGACCAATCCACTTTCGGAATTTTATTTGGAAAGCCTGGAATGTGATCTCATCTCATGGGAGCGTATCTTCTTGCAATCCGCTCCATTTTAAAAAATCTCAAAGCTATTGATCCCTCTGCAGTGGAGTCACCATGAAGCACCAGTTTTTGGATTCTTCAGTGAAAGGAGTCGCCAGGTGAATGATTTCAGCCGTCTTCTTATGTTTAATCATTGTTCACCATCAACCATCGGATCTGAGCTTGATAGATGTACTGGGGAAAAACAATCTTCAAGAAAACCATTTTCTCTCCAGTGGAGTCGCCACTATGTTAGCACCTAAATCCGCCATAGGGTAAAGGAAGGCAAAATTCAGGGTAACCACAAACCAAGCTCAGTCTAGTAGCTAGCCCTACCAGAACAGGAGAGGGCTCTCTCCCTGTCACGCTCAGTGAATAGATAAATGAAAAGGCCTGAGATGACTTACAGTGAACTATTTATCTTAGGCTAGTAAGTGAATCTGGATACAAGAAGTGATTTTTATGAATGACTGCGTTTCTAGGATGGTATGGGACCAATGGACCTCAATGAACAGAGAACTTAATACAAAGACACGAATTACTTCATGAGGCAAGATAGGCGGAAACCCTAGCAATTTAGTTTAAGATAGTGTGGAATGGAGAGATTGATTAAGAGGGTCAAAAGGGCATGGACAACATGAATCCTTTTCAACAAAGAATGAACATTGAACATGAAATTTTCCCACAGGCAGAGCAATAAAATTGAATTCTACCTTATCTAACTTAGAAAATTTCACTGGAAATGAATATGAAATGAACTATGAAACATAACAAGATACATATGAAACATAAGAGACACATTTTATACACTCACAACCACATTAATCTCATGAAACAGAGCCACTGCCTTTCATTAATCCTCTGTAAAAAATATACAATGTAGAAACAGAGTTTCTTTCCCATAGTCTCCTAGAAGTGACAAGCCAACCAACCCTTTGCAAATGGTTTTCATACAACATATAGAATGTGCCATGAAGAGATAGAACACTAAAGGGCTGGGGAGTTACTCGAATCATTACAAAATGAAGGTGGAGAGCCAAACATCAGCTATAAGTGCAGTGCCACAAACACGACAAATGGCTTGGGTGACCCTTTGCCTTCCTTTGCCACGTGTATAGATGCCCATCTGGAGTGAAATTACTTTAAAAGCTATCTATGGTGTCAAAACATGAAGTGTAGATGAGAGGGCCCACTTATGGAAAGTCCCGAAGTGAAATTTCGTGAAACAGAGGCAATTTCGGCCTTTTTTCCTATATGTGTCGTGCCCTTTTCTGTATGCATTGTGCCACTTTGAGGCTAGTTTTGAGGCACTTTCAGGAGTTATACATGTGCCCAAGTGTGCTCATTGGATAGCCTATCCTGTCTACTTTCCAACTCAAGTGGAATTTTTAAATTTGGAGCTCATTTGCCCCTCTAAATATTCATTGTCCCAAGACTGCTTCCTGTGTGTCAAAATAGGGGCAGTGAGGCCATTTTTTGGTTGTTTTTGACCTCCTGGAGACTGAAATCATGCCCAAGTTTCTTGCCCGACTATTAGTAGTCATGAATTTGCATGCTGAATCCAAAAATGCAAAACATTTCTCATTTGGAGCTCCCAATCCTACGCGTCGCACCGGTGGCGTGGCGCGTATAGAGAAAAAACCTGTGTTTGTGCCAAAATATTTCCATGCGACCAAAATTGTCCCAAATTTCTTGAAATTTGGGATGGAGGTTCTATAAGAGGCACTATTCTGGGGCATAGAAGCTTCAGCTAAGATTTGAAGCTGATCTTTTTCATTTGCCTCTTTTGTTGTTCTGCTCAGTTTGGCCTTCAAGCTCCTTATTCGGGCCTTTGCGATCATGTTTCGTGCCCTGTAATGACAAGCCATCCTCCTCAATATGGTTTTGTCCCTGTTGGCCTTCTCCAGCAGTCTCTAAGTGGACGTTCACTTTCTCTAAAACATACTCCCGATCCTCATTTCTTTGCTCCATAGGTCTACCTTGTGCTGCCATGATGTGTTGCCAGTTTTCCTAATCAGTTGCAACTCTATCTCAGCTTGCCAATCCTCAAGTTGTTTGTTCCTCCGCTCCAGGTATGTCATATTCCATTTGGCTCTCCCATATTAGGCATGCCGATAGCTAATGAAATAGAGTCCGGTGTAAGTATGAAAGTAACATCAGCCAAAGTAACTTGAGCACCATGCAAATATAGAACAAATAGGCGAGCCAACTCATGGTGAAATTGAACATTTGCAACCCTTTCACAAAACTCATAGCATGACTGAAAGTGAAAACAGGACATAGCAAGAGGGAAGGCCTGTAATTCTGTAAGGGTGGTCAGTTCCTCTCTAACATGTCTGCCACTCTTATGAGGCCTCCAAGGTGCCTGTTCTTCCAAGAGAGAGTCACTTTGGGTTTCAACCTCATAGTCCGATGAATGCTCAGAGGCTATGACTACTATGCAAAATACCCTGAAGACAAGATGACTGTTGTGTATGAACTATGCTTGAACTGCTCTTTTTTGTGTTGTATTTCAATTTCTGCCACCAAGGGAAAAAACAAATTCAACAGGGATTGTTAGGGATTGTTAGGAAGGGGAAACAATATTGAGGAATGAGAATTATTGGGATAATTTTAATTAGGGAGAGGAGGGGGATTTTATATATGGAATAAGGTTTAGGGTTTGGGATTAGTTATATAGGGTTGAGGAGATTTTAATAAGGGCTAGGGTTTTGGGATGTTGAATGTAATGTAGGATTGATCAACTTGGTTGGGGGGGGTAGGAAATGAGGCAACAAGGGGGAATGGGGAAGGAGGAGAGTCCTTGGTGACAAAACTGTGAGCTCGGAAACCCTGGCAGCAAATTTGTTTGTGTTGGGTATGAATTTTTGTTTCAACCTTTATCACCCTTACACCACCATCACTCAGAATAGAAATGGATGAAACATTAAGATTTTGACCCTAGTTGGCAAATCCACACAAATAGATAGCAATTTGGAGAAATTTCAATGAATTTCAGGCCTTTTAGCCCTGTGCGCTGCGCCAGTGTAAATTTACACTGGAAATTTTCTCCCAGTGCGCCGCGCCCTCTATGTGCGTCGCACCCTTTTCCAGGTGACGTTTGGAGGCCTTCCTAGTGTCCAAATTGGGCACAAGATAGCTCGTTGGAAATTTCTTTGAGTTGAATTTCCAACCCAACCATAATTTGTCAATTTGGAGTTCATTTTCCCTGTCAAAAATCAAATCTCCGAAGACTGGTAAAAATGTGCCAAATGAGGCTGCCTAAAGGCGGGGTGCTGTTCTAGTCAACTTTTGAATGCCTTCCTAAACTAAAAATTGAGCTCATGATAGCTCATTTGAAAGCTCGTTGTGTCTAGTTATCATTTTACTTATCAAGAAATTCATTTGGCCAACCAAGCTAGGATAAAACTTGATTTTCCCAAGGTCACTTTAGAGGTGCATCAATTCTCCTGAGGAGATTGTATTTTTAACATTTCTCTAAAACCATGACACCTGTGTAAAAAGTGAATGAGGTTTTTCTTCCTTGGTAGCTTTTGGAAACAAATGTCTCTCAGTTTTCCCAAATTCA
This sequence comes from Pinus taeda, assembly GCA_000404065.3. Lineage (NCBI taxonomy): Eukaryota > Viridiplantae > Streptophyta > Pinopsida > Pinales > Pinaceae > Pinus > Pinus taeda. Next base: position 124,044 of record APFE030675718.1, read on the forward strand.
TCTTTTATTGCGCAAAAGAATCATTTGAGTGAAACCTATCCCGTGGGACAAGGGATTTGTTGAAATGAAGCGAAATGAAGGGGATAAGTGGCTTCTAAATTCTTGGGAAAATTCTTGGAAGTAGGGAGGGATGTTAAGAAGTATGGGAAAGTGGAATTTCAAAGATTGAGTGAGGGGAAGGGGTCCAAAAAGTCAAAACACAGGTCCAACCTAGAAAACTGCCAGGTTGTAGCAAGAAACTAGGGTTTGTGCGAAAACGAGGAATTTGGGGGATCTCAGTTATGGGAAGTGTTTGATGAGGTAATTTAAGGATAGGGGAAGGTGTATGAACATCAGGATACAAGTTTTTCCGATGATTTGACCATCCAAGAGAAATTTTTTTCAAAGCCCTAGGAGAGGGAAATGAACCTTGCCTAGGCGCAACTGAAGCATGGACAAGGTGTAAAATGACCCAGTGGAACTTGACATGATGATGAAAACCCTTTGAATGATGGTACACTTAGTTTGAATGGTGACATGGAGCATCATTTGGACAACTTTTACAAGGGTAAAATCAAACCCTAGACCTAATGCCTAGTGACCAAATTTTGCTTGAAGACTCACTGAAATGACAAAATTTGACCTTGACACCTTAAAATCACTTGTGTAAGAGCATGTTTGATCACTGGAGGAAGGCTGTAAAGACTAACACTAACACAAAGGAAGAGTGGACCATGGTGCTTTCTTCTTCCTATGCAATTTTGTTCACAACCCTGTATCTATTTGGTATGATACTTCTTGCATGATCATTTTTTTCAGTGGCATACCTTGGTAAGACATGCAGATATTTCTCTCCACCAAACACTCTAATGAAGGTTCCACTGAGTGAGGCATACCAATCTATGATGTCTACTATCACCTTGATTGCTTCTTGTGACATGTAGGGTGGATCTTATCTAAATATTAGATTGTTCAAAGGGATGATGAAGTGGTTAGTTAGCCATGCCATTACTCCTTGATAACTACATTCTGAAAGAAATTTGAATAGATGTGCATGACAGGTTCTTGTGGTTTCTTGTCTAGTTCATGCCAGGGAACTTCTGTTGTGCACAGATTGCATCTAGTAAGTATGCAAACATATAGAACCTTTATCGCTCACCCTTTGGGAGATTCCGAGCCTGTGATACATGGGCCTTCAATTGTTGAGGCAACATATTTGACTAGTTGAACGACCTCCCATCATTCACCAACTTCTCCAATAAGACTTCCCACTCTTTAAGAAAGGTTCCAATGCTCTCTTGGCCATATATTCTAAAGCAAAGATAAACAAGAGCTGGTAAGACTTCCTGAGGGACTTTGTCTTGTATACATGGGTGGGTGTCTTTCCAAACTTCGATGGATATTTCACCCAATATTTGACAATGTCTCTTGTGTTCACATCACTATGGGTGACATAGAAGAGTGCGTCCATGCACTCTACTGGCTCAGGCAAGTGATGGATTTGTTGTAAATTTTTTTCCCGGAAGTTGGCCATATTTTTCCCATTGGCATTGCTCAATGTCATATTATTCTCATCCAATTGTGAGATAATCTAGTTGATGATATATGCACATGGGAAGGTGTGATACCTACATGAAACTTTGTATAGCTCTGACTGCCGGATGCTGAGATAAACCTACACGTACTCTAAGTATTCCTCAAAGTCCATTGCAAAAGAATATTTAATCTACTGTCATGTCATTGATGACCCTTTCTCTATAAACAACTGAGTATTTGCATACACTGGAAAATCAACTCATGTTTTCTCATGGTAATAGTGACTACTGGAAAGGTGCTCAACAAATGTTTTACCTGTGGGACAAAAAGGGAACTCGTGGAAAGCAAATGTCAGTCTTGAGAAAAAAAAACTTACACCACAAGTTCCAACAGAAAACTAGGCACTAGAGGGGGAGGATTACACAATTTTGTTGGACAAGAGGGGCTAGCTTCCTGTGGAAACTGCACAATATGTAGTCCTAGAAGCCAAGGAGGAAACTTGATGGTTGAAACTATGCAATGTGCATTTCAGCCTAGGCAGTGGCCTAGGAGAGACTATGCATTGCATAGTAGTGGCCAAGGATGGCACGATGACTCCTGGAACTAGACAATGCATCGCTGGATCTAGCTTTTATTGTGCACTACACAATTCCAAAGGCCAAGTCTGTGGCTTGAGCCTCAGGATTACGCTATGCTAGTTGGGCAAAGTGAAAACCAACCAAGGGAAACCTAGATCTTCTCAAGAGAAGTATGGAAACAAGACGATCTGAGAGATAGTGCAAAGCTGAGTGGAAACATGACTAAGTGTAGATAAATGCATATGAATCAAGTGAAGCAATTAATCAAACAAAATGAAAATGAAGTATGTGAGGAGAGTTTTACAATGATGAACATTGGTGCAAAAATAGGAAAACTAATTCGACACTTGGGAATGGAAATCTAAAAGTTAGAATCATGCTTATACAAGTTAAAATAAGTTAAAACACCAACAACCATGAAGATAAATAAGTGAAACAACACTCACATAAGGCAAACAACAAAATGCGAAAGAAAAAACGACAAAAGATGACAAATGAAAAAATCACCCAGAAAAGTGCCGATGATCACACCAAAGGTTCCTTGATCTCCCTAGGAATTCTAGAGCTCCAAGATATAATGTGAAAATGATCTCTAGAAGCATCAATTTAATAGATTTGAACAAATTAGTGATTATGGAGCACATGCTTAAAATCAAGGAAAAAGTGACACTTGGAAGAAGTTTCTAAAAATAATTCAAGTGCCTCCTCCGAGATACTAAAAATAGATCCCTATTGTTTAGGGATGCTTTTTTGATTTTTTCTTTTTTTCTAGGGAAACTTTCCATGCAAACTACTAGGAAATACTGTGCAACTCTGGGGAATTGACCAAATTTCTGGCTCAGTGCACTACGCAGTTTCTGAGCTTAGTGAGGGTTGAGTAATTTCTAGGCTCAGTGCTAAGCTGCCTCCCATGAATGCACAGTTTTTGAGCTCAAGGCTCACTATGTAACAACCTTGGTGAAAATTCCATGTAAAAATATATAAATACCATGGATGATGGGACACGTATTCAAAGCTGAATGGCGAGAAAGACATCCTATGGTTGTTCATTTGGTTGTTTATGGCTAAGGAAATTGGCAAAGGAAATGGATAAGGCATTAAAGAGGAAAAATGGCCTTTTTGGGACATTTATTTATGAAAATAATGGAAATTAGGAGAAAAGGAAGGTGAAAGGTCATATGTTGCATGTGAGGAAGAAATTGAAGGAAAATAATGGAAAATTAAAAAAATAGAGGCCTCATTAATAAAAAGGATTTTGAGGATCAGTTGGAAAGACTTAGTTAGTTTAACTTTGGATCTCTCTCATTATTCTCTCTTTCTCATACTCTTGGATACTTAGATTTTTCTTGGAGCAATTTGGCATTAGAGTAAGAAATGAAAAGAAGGCAAGAGGAAGCAAAGATCAAGCAAGGAAAGGCAGGATCAAGCAGCGACAATAGGCTTCATTGTAGGTATCAACTTGCATGTGTATTTTCCTTGTTAGATTTGACATGCATGGGATTGCATGTGTTTATTTTCCACCATAGCATGGGTCTTTCCAGGTGTGACAATATTTTCAGACTAGCCTTTCCATTTCCTGATAGCTTTGATGAGATGGGTTCTCTCATGTGTTTTGTGGGGGATGACCGGATTGGATTCAAAACTGAGTGGGGTGGATCTCCAAATTGACAAACACATGGTGGTAGTGGTACCTAAACCAGACTAAGGATGCACAAAGCCACTGGCCTAGTAAGCCCTAAACTAGACTGTGGGTTGTGGTGAAGCTAGATTGTGTGCCTCTCTGGGCCTAGGAATCCTTGTCGACGAATGATGGCATATATGGTAAAGCTAAGAGGTGGATTTTCTCTCCGTTGGGCCTAGTGATTCCGGGATGGAATGCATGGTAAAGCCTGGAGAGTATGTCTTGGTGTAGGGCATAGTGATCCCTGGATCAAATTGTAGATGCATGGTAAATCCTGAAAGACTATGAGGCATTCATATTCCTCATGGTGTAGGTGGAGAACTCTAGTGGCATCCACATTGATTGGTGTTTTTTTATGTGTTCGATGAGTCCCACATTCATGCTTGGAATATGGCACAGGGGTGATTGGCGAAAGAGATACTTGGCTCAGCCAATCTATGATTGGGTGGATTGTGGTAGTCCCATCACCAGTTGGTTCGTTTCATTTATTAATGAAAAATTCATTTCCTTGATTTTCATGTGCAAATATATCTATATCTATATCTATATATATATTATAAATATATATATAATATATAGATATATATATATATAATATATATTATATAATATATATGGATTTTGATGGCTGATATGTTTATTGTATTTCTGTTCCTATTATGTTGTTTATATGCACATTTACCCTGGGGGGTGTTACAAAGTAGTATTAGAGCATGGTTCAAACACTTGGACTGGATGGGCTTTATCATAGGTAAAATGAAGAACAAAGGTTAAATTTTAGACCTTTCTATAATATTTGTTATAACTTTTCTTATATGGCATATTAGAAGTTGAAAAGTTTTCCATATTGAAGGTAATTCCCACTTATAATTTGGTAAACATTTCAGATATTGGTTCACAATACTTTAGGAATTATGATCTAAGGAAGATGACCTTCCTGAATGCACCTTTAAACAAGTCATGTTTAGATTTCTACAATAACTCATCTTCTATAGGCTTTCAGAAGCTGAAAACTTGTCCACGTCGAGGGGACATACCACTTATTATGTGGTAGAAATTTCAGATGCTGGGTCACAATATTGTAGAAGATATGAATAGAGGGAATTGAGCCTTCTGAATGCTCCTAAATCAGGCCTAAAACAGGGCACACTGACATTTTTGTTATAACCTTTTTTCTGGGCACTCTCAGGAGCTGAAATTTTTTCCACAACAAGGGGAAAGCCCACTGATATTGTGATAAAAATTTCAGACATTTATTTGATATATTTTAGGCAACATGACAAGTGGAAGTCAAGCTTTCTGGATACTCCTAGAATTGTGCACCAAATATGATTGTGTTGGTAGTTTGTTATAGGTTTTCATCTATGAAATCTCAAAAGTTGGAACTTGAACCATAGTGAGGGAAAATCCCACTGGTCATATGGTTCAGTTTCCATAACTTGTACTACTACGGTTTAGAATATATGCATTGAATCATTCACTATATTAGTTTGCATGCAAAGTGTTTGATGAAATGATTAAATAGTTCAATGATTAATTACATACAAACTGTTTGATAAAATGCCCCAATGAGTATTTTTTTTGTGGTTGGGGATAGTATTGATGTGTAATAATATTGTTGTAGTTGATATATTCTTACTTGTATGCAAATGGTTTTCTATATTAGTTTGCATGTAAAGTGTTTGAAGAAATGCTTACATGCAAACGCAATCGTATGGTAGTTGTTTGAAGAAAATGTAAAAGTATGGTAATTGTTTGAAGAAAATGTTATTTTTTTTTTATGGGATAGTATTGTAGTATGATAATATGTATTTAGCTGATCTATGCATATATGCATGCAAATAATTTGAAGAGTTGCATGTACGTAATTTGAAAGGTTGCATGCAAGGAATTTGAAAAGCTACATGTAAGGAAATTGAAAAGTGGCATGTTTTTAGTTATTATGTTACAAGTGGAATAAGTGCAATGTTTTTGACTTAATCTGATACAAAATGTATGAGAAATAAAATTCAATTTCTTTTCAAGTGTGGTTAAATTTAGTAGAGCTTTGGAGATCCCATTTCCATAATTGGACATTGGAGATCGGACCATTATAGTAGCTTCCTCCTTCTACCTTAGTGTGGACTGTGGATAGTAAGGGGGCATGATTATAGGTTGTTTGAATGCTTGATTAAATGTGTGATATGTGTTTGTGCTTATAAAATTGTATGAAGGAGTGCTCTTGTTTTTATACAATTATACTAAGACAATATGTGTTGAGACAAATGATATGCACTTGCGTGCAAGTGGGTGCTAGTTTTAGTATTATGACTATGATTGTGATTTGATTTCCAACTATGACATGGTTGTAAGTATTGGTGAAAGCTGATTTCAAATTAATAGACACGATGTCTTAACTTTTGGAACACATGACTAACTGTGTATGAATTATATGTTGCTTACATGTTGATTTCATGATACCTACTTACATCCTTGTATGCTAGGCTACACTTTTGAATATTTTGATTACATGTATTAGTCTTGTAGGCAAATTACAAGAATTGATCGCTTATATTAAAATACATTTGTTTATGTGTAGGTGTAGTTGATTTGGCATTTCTTATGCATATTGTTGGTTGCATGTGGCAATGTGTACAATGGAGTAATGGTTGTTTTTATGCATGTATGGTCGTGGCTATAATTATGCATGTATAGTATGTCAAAGGTGCCTTGTGAAGTCATTGTATGCAATTTAGGTCATCATGATGCTATTGGTTGGTATGATGCTAATGCGTTGGCTGAGATAGAGTAGGAGATGCAGATCATCATAATGAGGTTGCACCATTGGACTTTGGGGTAAGAGCAGATCATCATACATGTATTGTATGTTCGACATGCAAGTATGTAAGTTAAGGATTTTTATATGCATTAGGTTTGTATACATTTGGTTTATGTACACGCCTTTTGATGTTATGGTTGCATTCATGATAGATGTTAGTTGATCAGTGTAGTGATATGCACATGTGTCAGATAGTCAAGAATGAGAGTAACATGTAGTTGTATGCATTGCTATTGTTGTTTCATATTAGATAACTTGATGATTATGTTGTATGTTGTTGATGAGTATGATATATAGCTTATTGTTGTTATATGCTATTAACTTGATGATTAAGGCCATTTCATTGAGATATTGATGTTATAATTTGGATTGTTCATATGCGTTATGGTTATGTTCATTTCCTTGAATATCTTGATGTTATATGTATTGTGTTAACCTGGTTTGACCTATGCAGATGGTTATGGTTGCGATATTTAGGTATAAACCAACATATTTGTGATATGGTGTCATAATAATCTAAATTGATCATACATATGTGCTTGTTATGCATGAATGAAAAATGCTTATGAGCTTATGATGTGAACATGTTAGTTAGTTACTATTAGGGATATCATGATTTATGTTTGAGTTCATATGTTGTGAATTTGTATCATTTAACAAAGTCTTTCAGTAGAAATCACATGAGAGAATTTTTTTGCCGATGCATTTTGAACCAACAAGTGTGGTTCATCATGCTAACCTAGATTTATTGTGTAGATGAGAAGGCCTCCTCTGATATAGATTAAGGTATGAGTTTCCTTATGTCATATATTGGTGCTTGGTTGTTACATTATGACGTCTATTTGGTGTTTGAGTGTTTGGTGCCTAGTTGATTTATTTACGATGGTATCTTTGCAATTGGTTGAATGATTGATGAATAATTGCTTAATATGAGTATGTATTCAAAAGGTTTTGTTTTAAGATGGTTGTACTAACATGTGCGTGTTGAGATAGTTGATATGTACTTGAATGTAGTTGATAGTTGTAGCATTATATCTAATGACTATGGATTATGACATGATTGTTTGTAAAAGTTGAATTCAAATTGATAAATATGATTGTCTTGATATTTGGAACATGTGGTTGACATGTGTGAGCGTGATGCAGGGAGTTGCATGGAAAGAGAGATTGCCATGAATCGTGAAGAAGGCTTAGGTTGAGCTTTCCTTTGGATGCACTAGGAACCATGGGGGATTGAGTCATGGTGTTTGTTGTTAGTCTTGTGCTTTTTGTCTTTTGTGCATTTTTTGTGCTTGATTGCAGATCTGTTTATGTCTAGAGTATGGCCATGCCACTTTGTTTGCCGAGTCATGTTGTTATTGGTTTTCATGATTTTCTTCTTGTTGTTATTTTCGTTCTTACCTTTTATGTTTTGAGTCTTGGGAATTGGTTAGGAAAGAGGAGAGTTAATGTAGCTTGAGGAGATTTATGTGGTACTTGATAGGTGATGTAAGACTTGGATGAAGCTCTATGCATGAGTAAGTGCAATAAAAGGTAATACTATGATAGTCAGTTGGACTGGCTAGGTTCATTGTGGTAAATGGACAGTAGCAGTGCAAACACAAGAAAGGTAATCATAAAAGGTAAAGTAAATGGATCTGAGGCATCAGATGCCCTGGCTATTTTGGGAACTATTATTATCAATATCGTGCATGTTGTGCATGAATAATGGAAGTTCTCTTAACCTTGACCTTGATATTTGGTAATTATTTTATGATCATGATTATGTTGAAGTTTATATATGTATACATGTATGTCGTTGTATGATAGAATCATGATTGTTTTATGTTAATGTTTATATATGTATGTATGTATCCATGTATCTATGTTACTATCTGATGGTGTTTTCAGGGATCATTCTTGTGGAGGAATGATTACTTATGTAGGAGAATAACCTGGAGAGGTTCCTGGTCTTACGAGGAATCAATTGGGAAGAATAGTCACAACAATATATGAGGTTAGTATAATGTGGATATGATTTGATATTATATACTTGTATTATGCCTATGTCTATGTTATAATAGGTAATGTTGAAGGATACATCAACAAAGTGAAAGCAATGTGGTCTGCAGCATGTTAGGATAAGCATGGATGAGATACTGGAAGCAAGGTTTCTTGGTAAGGACAATGTGGTTTTGGATGTGTGGTACTATTGTTGAGCATACATTGTATATGTTGTACATGTTGCATCTATGATGTGTGCACTTGTGGTGTTGTGTATACATAGCATGTGTACATGTTATTTATGCAATGTTATGTACAGGATGGTACACATAGGGTTGTGAGAATATTGCATATGGGGTGTTGTATACATATTGTACTGTATTCATGATGTATATGTGGTGTGTGTGCATATGGTGCTTTGTGCATGTTGGATATGCAGTGCTGTGTACGGATGATGCTATGTACATGTTGGATATGTAGTGCTATGTACACTTGGTATTGCGTGCATGTTGTACATATGGTGTTGTGTGCATGATTGTACAAGTGGTGTTGTGAGCATGTGGTATCATGTACATGTTGTACATAGTGTGTTATGAACATGAGGTGTTGTGTACATGTCATGCATGTGATTCTATGTACATATGGTGTTGTGTACACATCGTGCATGTGGTACTATGTACATGTGGTATTATGTACACATTGTACAGTGGTGTAGTGTACACGTTGTGGCACCATGTACATGTGATGTTGTGAACATGTTGTGCAGGTGGTGCTGTGTATAGGTGGTATTGTGTACATGTTGTACATATGGTATTGGTGTACGTGTGGTATTGTGTGCATGTTGTCGATGTTGTGTTATGGGCATGTGATATTATGTATATGCATCATGTAGTCATGGTATTGTGGCATGTGTACTCGTTGTGTGGTACTCTATGTAGGTACATGCACAGGGTAGTATTTCACATTAGGTATAGATGGATGCATTGTATTGTATACATTGGGTGTAGGTGTAGATGCATGTATTGCATGGAGTGGTATGCTATGTCATTGTATGCGTGTGATGCACACTATGTGTATGTGCACATGGTTGAGGAGAAGGAACTGGGTGTTTGTTTAGTGTAGCAATGATCCAGAGTACATATGGAACAAAGATAAAGGTAGAAGTTAAGGATTCATGAATGGATAAGTATCATCATTTTACTTCAATTTTATTATGCATGTGATTTATGACTATGGTATATGATGATTATATGTGATCTATGATTTTGGTTTATGATGGTTACAAGTGATTTATGATTTTGATCTATGATGGTTGTGTTTTGAACTAAACTAGTGTGATATTTTTATACATGTTGATTTGGTCAAAGATGCTAGTTTGACTTCTTGTGACAGGAAGCAAACAGGATTCCAAGTGTACCTTATTGACAAACTACCAATGAGGTATGATTTGAAGTTATTTCAACTTATTTTGAATCTAATGGAAGTTATGTTCTTGGTACAAGAAGAATGAACATACCTAGTTGGGTGGTTGAAATCAACTAAAAAGATTAGTAGCAACAACGAAAGAAATTGGAACATGCAACAATATGTTGGTAAAGCACTTTATGAGCAGGGATATTATGGGGCACTTGGTACCCAATAGTTTCCATTGATTTCCATGAGCATGCTATGACTAGTATGGTAATTCTGAGGCAGGTATATGCCTTGGTCTTTGAATCTTTTGATGCAAGGAAGCCTTGCCAAGGGATGGACTGCCCGAGATGGGGGTGCTAGCAGAACTTCAAAGGTGAGTGACTACATGGAAGAGGTGACTGGATTCCCAAGGGACTTTGTAGCAGAGAAGGGAAGGTCATCGATGGATTTGTTTTTGGTCATTAGCATTATTAGATGGAACCAAATGCACATTAGGAGTGCACCCTGGGACAATGAGCTGGTAACTGTTCGTTGAGAGGACAAGTGGCGTAGGATTATAGTGTTGGACATTAGATGCAGATTTCACTTTGCAGTGGATTCTGGACTTCCTAGGAAGGAGGTGAATCCTGGTATTACTTTGAGGGTGGAGGTGTGAGCCTCTGGATTCCCTTATTGATTGATATGACATCATATCTTTCATTTGGGTGTTTAGCAAATGTGCATATGTGTATATGTTGTTATTGTAAATATTGTAATGAGCTATGTTATAAAGCTCCATTGTGTGGTATGTTGTCATGTTGTCATGATGTTTTGATTTTGAGTAGATATTTCATTGTGAATATTGCAACAAGTTGTGTTATAAAGCTCCATGGGAAGTATGTTTTGTTTTCAACAATATTTTTGTTATAGGTGCCATTAAACACCGAAGATGGTGTTCCTCCAAAGGGGAGGGTTCTCTAACAGCCCTAGTGAAAATTCCATGTAAAAATATATAAATACCATGGATGATGGGACACGTATTCCAAGCTGAATGGTGGGCAAGACATCCTAGGGGGTGTTCATTTGGTTGTTTATGGCTAAGGAAATTGGCAAAGGTAATGACTAAATTAAAGAGGTAAAATGGCATTTTTGGGACATTTATTTATGAAAATAATGAAACTTAGGAGAAAAGGAAGGTGAAAGGTCATATGTTGCATGTGAGGAGGAAATTGAAGGAAAATAAAGGAAAATGAAAATATAGAGGCCTCATTAATAAAAATTATTTTGAGGATCAGTTGGCAAGACTTGGTCCGTTTAGATTTGGAGCTCTTTCATTATTCTCTGTCTTTCCCATACTTTTGGATACTTAGAGTTTTCTCGGAGCAGTTTTGCATTGGAGCAAGAAAGGAAAAGAAGGCAAGAGGAAGCAAAGATCAAGCAAGGAAAGGCATGATCAAGCAACCACAACAGGCTTCATTGCAGGTATCAACTTGCATGTGTATTTTCCTTGCTATATTTGGCATGCATGGAATTTCATGTGTTTATTTTCTACCATGGCATGGGTCTTGCTAAGGGTGACAGTATTTTGAACCTAGCCTTTCTATTTCCTGATAGCTTTGATGAGATGGGTTCTCTCATGCATTTTGTGGGGGATGGCCAGATTGGATTCAAAGCTGAGTGGGGTGGATCTTCGAATTGAAAAACACATGGTGGTAGTGGTCCCTGAACCAGACTAAGGATGCACGAAGCCACTAGCCTAGTAACCCTTGAACTGGACTATGGGCTGCGGTAAAGCTAGATTGTGTGCCTCAGTGGGACTAGGAATCCTTGCTAGTGAATGACAGGATATACGGTAAAGCTAAGAGGTGGATTTTCTCTTCGTTGGACCTAATGATTCTAGGATGGAATGCACAATAAAGCCCGGAGAGTAAGTCTTAGTGTAGGGCCTAGTGATCCTTGGATCAAACTATGGATGCATGCTAAGGCTTGAGAGACTACGAGGCACTCAAATCCTCACAATGTAGGTGGAGAACTCCAGCGGAATCCACATTGATTGGTGTTTTTTGATGTGTTCGATGAGTCCCACATTCATGCTTGGAATATGGCATGGGGGTGATTATCTTAAGAGAGACTTGGCTCAGCCAATCTATGGTCAAGTGGAACATGGTAGTCCCATCATTGGTTGGTTCATTGCATTTATTAATGAAAAATTCATTCCCTTGATTTTCATGTGCAAATGTACTAGTATCTATATATATATATATATATATATGAATTTTGATGGATGATATGTTATTGTATTTATGTTCCTATTATGTTGTTTATATGAACATTTACTCTAGAGGGTGTTACACACTGGTAGTAAAGAATGCACAATTCCCATCATCAAGGTTGCTTTCCCTCAAGGATTGTGTAGTTTCTGGAGGCAAGCCCAGAACTGTTGTGAGACCAAGTTGGGAGATCATCTTGTGACTTAGAAGCATAATCTAAGTTAACAAAAACAAGTGAAAACTAAAATATAAGCCTCAATCAAAGCATGAATACTTGGATCAATGCGAGATGATTTGTTGTGTATAGTAAGGAAGGCTCCAAAATAGAAGCATAGGAAAAAACTTTCAAGGGTGGTTGTAGCTGCTACAACATTTGCGACACACTGGTAGAACTCTAGATCTCTGTATGAAACTTGTCTCATGCAAAGTAAGTATAACTCTTCCAGAAGTATTGTTCAGTTCTTTGATCATCATAGCTTCTTCTGTTAGCTTGAGTTAAATATCTAGTCCCTACCATTCTCTTCATCGAAAACACACATATGAAGCCAAGTCCAACTGAATTTTTTTGATTGGGGATGAGGAGTATATAGATGCATAAGTAAAATAGATTTTTTGAGTTTTAGTTTCATCTCTGGTGTTACTTCCCTATTAGTAGGCCTCTCCTTACTCTACTTGACTTAGTTGACAAGGGTTAACTTAAAATATAAGACCGATTAGAGTGGGAGGTACTAGTTAAAAGTGAAAGCATCGTGATTTCACCGTGACTCTCTTTGAAAGGAACATATTTTCCATTAGGGTGTCATTGAATAGAAGAAGTGCAAGATTCACATAAAGAGAGGGAATAGACAAATAACCAAGGGTTGATAACAATACAACTTCCTCTTTGAATTCACTCTACTTGTTTAACAAGCAAAACACAGTTTCATGTGAAAACTAACCTATAGTTGAAAAGAAAACAAAATAAAGGCAAGAAGCATGGTAAAGGCGAATGAAAGAAAATCAAGGAAACAAAAAGGAAAAGAAAACAACTACTCCTACTCCTATCTAAAACAAAGCATAGGTTAACTTACGTAAAGTGATACTTCCAATGTAGCCATCGATGCATTGGATGGCCTATGTAGGTGAGGGCATGTATGTCAAAAAGGATATGCAAGAAAACCAATAAACTAGTAAGATAAGACAATACAAACCAGAATGTTCGAAGCTTGAATCACCCGCAGAAAAGTAAAAATTGAAAGCACATGAAAGGAACTTTGCGTAGGTACGATGGTGTACAAACACATTGTGACTCAACAACAAGCATGTACACACTTTTGAACTTGAAAAATGAGAAAACATGAAGAAATAAGAAAAAAATCATTTTGCAATAGTGCTTGCTATGTATGAATCCTCCAATGAGTGAGCAATAGGATCGTGTGATACATATGGATGATGTGAAGATTGTAAGATATGTTGATTTCCAATGTGCACAATAGAGTGATGAGGAGCATGGAGAGATTAAACGCATTTCTTATTGGAAGTGGAGTGGACCTTAAGCCTATGAGAACTTGACATAATTATCATCTCAGGTTGAAGTGCCTTGACAACTTGGGGAGTTATTAATTCATCAGAAGATGGATCATCAAAGACCAATGGCTTAGAAAGATCAACAATGAAAAAATCAGAATCATGATCAATGAGTCAACAAAAAGATCACAAAAACCACGATAAGAAAGTTCAAGATTACAAACAGAGGCATCCTTAGGATCTGATGAATAATAAAGAGGGGATGATGAAAAATGAGAAATTTCACCCTCTATGTTCCTAGAAAGGTAAGATGAGAGATTGGGAGAATCGGGTAGAAATGATTTTTCCTCTCCGCATTCCAATGGAAAAATGGCATTCCACGTGTTCTGTGAATGATCGAAAGTAGTAACATCTGAAACTAAATTTTCACAAGATTGAACAGAAATGACAGAATCATGGAAGATGTAAATATAATGAGGAAAAGGTGTGGATGTAAGGAGGTCATCCTTCACCACAGATTCTGGTTTAGAATTCCGCACATACTCATAAAAAATGATATTGTAGGTTGGTTGTTCAACACCCACTCCATCCAGAATTTGATCCTTGTGAACATCAAAAGAAATATTCGAGATAGGTGAACACAACACATAAAAATCTAGAGGATCAAAGGGACCTAAGGATGGAGGATGAGGAGATAACACTTCATCACTACTAGTAGAGCCACAATCCAAATCTACGTTGAAATTCTGAGTAAGTGGGGTAGGAGGAGACAGTGGAAGATCAACATGTGAATTCTCAACTTCCCCCACCTCGACTTGAGAAAATAGAGATGTTTGATGGGAAGGGGACAAAGGGTTAGTTGGAACAACAACCTTGTTTGTCTCAGATTTAGAAGCTCTAACACCGAGGTATGTTAGTATAGGTTCAAGAGATTCTAATTCGTGTGGATTTTCTAAATTGTGAATAAGATATAGAAATATGTCTACCAAGAAAGACAAATCAACTTAATCTTCAGGTAATTCAAATTAATAATGGATAAAACTATCGTGAAAATCCTAAATAGTTTTGTTAGGTGCTTTTCACAATTTCAAAATTTTCTTATTAATAACTTTATTATCATAGAGATTGAAAGCACAACATGACCCTATGAAAAGTTGTTCGAAAGAATGAATGGAGCCATTAGGAAATGTGTTTCACCATTCTCACCAATTCCCTTCAAACGTGAGAATGAATAAGCTACAACCAACATCATCACAATGGATGTTGTGCTTTGTGCAGAAATAAGGAAACTATGTGTTGTTTTGAAATAAGGTTGTTTCACCGTCGCCATTGAATTTTAGATTGGACAAGTCATCAATAATTCTCACCGTAAATTTCAGATTTGCATGTCTGGAAAAACATGTTGGGGTTATGATTTGGTGAGAAGTTAGTAAATGAGTGTAGAAATTCAAAACATACTTCAAGTTATTAGCTTGTTACCTTGCCATCCTTCTAGTGCCATAAATGTTGATGGTGCTAGACCCACCAACATTCAAGGGATCTTCCCAATATGAAGTCCCAACTAAACCTCACACTCTTTGGAGTAGGAGTCCCAGAAGTGGGTGGTAATGTTATGCCTTGACCACAGAAACGCATAGAGAGGAGTATGACAACTTTGGGTGAGAGAAAGTGTGTTACCCCACGAAGAGTCAAGTGCAATGCATGAATGTTCCAACACATGAAGGGAAAACGAAGTGTGCCCCTTGGAAGCCTGTAATAGTATGGATCTTGAAAGGAACACATGAGCAGAATGACATCACAAGCTAAGATGAAAAATTATCCACAATTTAAAGTGATGAGTTAATATAACAACACACATTCAACAAGATCCATACAAATGCAAACGAAATAGTTCATATGCATATGAATAAGTTAGATAATATACATTTCCAATACAAGAAGAATAATCCTACTATATTAACAACATATGCATGAAAGCATGTTGGCTTTGATTTATTATTATAAGTGAAAGTTCCATCCATACATACACCATTGAAAACCATTAGCCCCAATAGTGGAACATTACAGTCAAGAACACCCACTCTGCCAAAGGAGTATACTCGCTTTATGCTATAGAGAAGCCAAGGCTCTTCATAATACTCCCAACCTCTTTCTAAGCCTAAGCCTAGCCAAAATATTGGCTTCCAAAATCCCTTTACATGAGTTATGAGTTTCTATTTATAAAAGGAGGCGATGACTCTTCAAATCCCCTTTGTGACCTTTGGAATACACTCATGACTCTTCAACTTCTTCACAAAATAACACATTACATTACATGATGAGTTTCATATTCCAATCTTGACACTTGGAATTTCACTTACAACATAATTATAAATAATATGTATTTTACACTTGTACCCATATAAGACAAAATAGGGTAGAGACAACTTGACAACCTAACAATAAAGAACACTATGATGCTAGAGTATGGGAGAAGTCTAGCTCAACAACCTCCACTTGATGCTTCCCACTCACATATTGGTGCCAAGCTTGGTACTATGTGATGGTGTCCCCAAACTTCTTAACAATATATTTGTGGAAGCAAACTCTAGCCTCCATGGCATCTAGGTACACTGTCTTGGAACCTGTGTCCAACTCATTCTGAAGCATGAGCAACATTGTTCTGATTTTGGCAGGACCATTGAAGAAATTTTGCATGCTTTCAGCTCCAAGTCTTCCCTGGTGGCTTTCTGCTTAGTTGCTCCAAGTAATGTTCAACCTCCTACTAGAATTGGTTCTTGGGTTTATCTTTGGTGAGGGAATCGATTGATGGGATCTGGTGTGTTCTCACCAAGAAATCTAAACTACTGTACAACCATACATATGAGGCCTGAATGCTACCAATGAATGAGGCAAGCCACTTGTTGTTTTCAATCAACATTCAAACGTTTTCTTTCTCCAGCTTTGCCTATAGCTTCATTTTATTCACTAAGTCAAGTGGGGCCCCTTTGTACTGCATTATCCACTCTTACACATAGGAAATGGTAGCTTGTATGTTTTTGAGAGTTTCAACACACTATTTTCTCTACTGCTATAAGGTATGTAAACAGAAAATTGCTTTATGTACTGTTAGAAACCCATCATGGAGCTTCTGCATGGTTTCTCCAAGTGTTTATACTTCGAAGAGTATCGTTGGTCTCATCTCCCCCATTGCAAAAACTGCATTCTGCACTACAGATTAGAGTTGTTCTACCCCTTGCCTGGAAGCTTGCAAGTTCTCTTTAGTTTCTCAGTCTTGGCCATCAAATACTAAACATTTGATCTTGTTGCTCCTGCATAGGCTAAGTTGGCTTCAGAAATTGCATTTGGATTCTTAATGGTCACTGACACTATCACCCTTTCTCTAATGAATGTAGGTGATGCATGATCATATAGAAAGTTCTTTCTCTGTTCTTGTAAAATACTATTTTGAAACTCATTGAATGATATATTGCACACATCCATCACTAGATCATCATTAAGGGAAACAACATCCCCTTGCTCGCTTGGGGTTGGCTCTGCTATTGGAGGTGGTGGAGATTGAGGGATGACCTATGCCAATCTTGGCATCAGGTCAACATGTTCATTCTGTGGCTACTATTCCAATTCCATGTATGTCACTTCGATCAGTTGCTCAATATACTGAGCAAGCTCCCGATCTTGCATCTATTCACCTTCCTCAGTTGCAGGTTGTTCATGTCCCTTTCATTCAACCTGTATCAACATTGTTTCCTCTATCATCGCACCTTGCCTTTGTTCTTATTCCTGGTTCTAATTCTCTTCTTATTCTCTCCTTCTCAACTCTTGTTCTTTCTTCACCTTCTTTTCTATCTCTTGTAGCTTCAATTCTTCTTCCTGCAACCTTTGCTTTTATATATTCCTCGATTCTTCTCTCTGTATCCTCTTCTTTGTCTTTTCTTCTGCTGCTAAAGGTTCTTTCACAACAAGAGGATCTGCTTTCATTTTGCAAATTTCTCTCCCTCTGGATTTTCACCAATATTCCTCTTTACCTTGTCCTACACGAGATTACTTCCTTCTACTACTGTTGCTTCTAGAGTTGATGCCATCTGTGGAGTATCTTGTGAAGTCCTTGCTAAACTAACTGATTCATTGAGTCTAGAGGAATTATAGAAATACTTCCAAGGATCCTCCTCTACATGGAAAATTTTAGGGGCTAATATTTGCAGGTGGGTTAATTTTCCATGATTTTTCCAAAAAATGATTCGCCAATTCCCATTTCTTCTAAAAATGATTCGTCCAAATTTTACAATATAAAATTATTTTACCTTAAAAATTGCCAAAATTATATAGAGAATATACATAAATCATTATAAACTTGAATAGTTTTACAAATATATGAATAAACATTTTATAGATTGCATATTATGGACTAGTGAGATTCACCAATGTTTTTAAAGTTCATGATAATTTTCCATCCTTAAAATTTTCCCTGCTCCTCTAGCCAATGAAATTCCTCGCTGATCCATGGAATGTAAAATCTTGTAAAATGGTCCTTGCAAATACATCGAGGATCATACAGATTAATGTCCTAAGTACTGAATTCAAATTTCACTATCTCCTTAACCAAAACATTTGTTTCTTTCAATTTCTTTATCTCGTATAATCAAATCTGCAAAGGAAGAGTGGGCCATGGTGATTTCTTCTTCCTAAGTAGTGCTCCTGACAACCTTGTAGTGAGATGGTATGATACTTCTTGCATGATCAATTTTTCAGTGGCATACCTTGGTAAGACATGCAGAGGCTTCTCTCTACCAAACACTCTAGTGAAGGTACCACCCATTGAGGCATACCAATCTGCGATGTCTACTATCACCTCCATTTCTTCTCATGACATGTAAGGTGGATCTTATTTAAATATTAGCTTGTATAAAGGGATGAAGAAGTGGTCGGTTAGCCATGCCATTAATCCTAGATATCTACATTATGAAAGCAACTTGCAATAGATGTGCATGGCAGGTTCTCATGGT
The DNA here is from genome assembly GCA_000404065.3 of Pinus taeda. Lineage (NCBI taxonomy): Eukaryota > Viridiplantae > Streptophyta > Pinopsida > Pinales > Pinaceae > Pinus > Pinus taeda. Next base: position 142,793 of record APFE030675718.1, read on the forward strand.
GTCCATGTCCAGTTCATGCTAGGGAACTACTATTGCACACAGAATACATACAGTAAGTATGTAGAGATATAGAACCTTTCTCACTCACCCTTGGGAGGATTCCGAGCCTGTGCTATAGGGGCCTTCAATTTTTGAGCCAACAGATTTGACAAGTTGAATGACCTCCCAGTGTTCACCAACCTATCCAATAAGACTTCCCACCCTTCACGAAAGGTTTCAGTGCTCTCTTGGCTATAGATTCTACAAGAAAATATTACTAAGAGATGGTAATACTTCTTGAGGGAATTTGTGTTGTACACATGGGTGGGTGTCTATCAAAAATTTTATGGCTCTTTCACCCAACGTTTGACAATGTCTCTTGTGTTCACATAGTTGTGGTTTACATGGAAGAGTGAGTCCATGCACTCTACTAGCTTGGGAAAGTGATACATTTGCTAAAAGTTTTCTTCCCGGAAGGTGGAAAGATTCTTCCCACTAGAACTGCTTAATGTCATGGTCTTTTCATCCATGTGTGAGAAATTCTAGTTGATCATATCTGCACATGGGAAGGTGGGATACCTACATGCAACTTTGTATAGCCATGACTGCCGGATGCTTAGATAAACCTGCAGGTCCTCTAAGTCTGCCTCAAATTCCTTTGCAAAAGCATCTTTAATTTGCTTCCATGTCAGTGATGGTCCTTTCTATATTAACAACTGAGCATTTGCATATAGTGGCAAATCAAATGATGTTTTCTCAACTACTTCTCTAGTACTTCTCTCAATGATTTCCTTTGATGCAACTGTCCTAGATTCCATGGTAATAATGACTGCTAGGGAGGTGATCAACAATTATTGTAGCTATGGGACATAAAGTACATTGATGGCAAGAAAATTTCAGTCTTAATCAAAACAACTTACAAGGCAACTTCAAGTAGCAAACGAGGCACTAGGTGGGGAGGATTGTACAATTTTCTTTGATAAGAGGGGTTGAAGGACTGTGGGAATTGTGCATTGTGCAGTCCTAGAAGCCAAGGTGGAAGCTTGATGGTTGAAACTGCGCAATGCACAGTTCACCCTGGGGAGAGGACCGTGAGAGACTATGAATTGCACAGTCTTAATGGCCAAGGATGATAGGTTGGCTCCTAGAACTACACAGTGCATAGTTGGAGCTAGCTTGGAATGCACACTACGCAATTCCAGAGGCCAAGCTTGTGGCTTGAGCCTCACGATTGCGTAATACCAGCTGAGCAAAGTGAAAACCATCCAAGAGAAACCCATATATGCCCAAGGGAAGTATAGAAAACAAGCAGATCTGATAGATAGTTCAAAGATTCAATTTGACTAAGTGTAGATAAATTCATGTGAATTAAGTGAAACAATAGATCAAGTAGAAGGAAAACGAAGTATGTGAGGAGAGTCACCACAACAACGACCATTGGTGCAAAGATAGGATAACTAATGTGACACTTGGGAAAGGCAATCTAAAACTTAAAATAATAACTATACAAGTTAAAACACCAACAACCATGAAGAGAAATGAGTGGAAAAACATTCACACAAGCCAAACAATAATAAATGACAGAAAAAATGGTAAAAGATGACAAAAGAAAAACTCGCTTAGAAAAGGGCCCACGATCACATCGAAGGTTCCTTGATCTACTCGAGAATGCTAGAGATCTAATATAAAATGTGAAAATGAGCTATAGAAGCATCAATTAAATAGATTTGGACAAATTAGGGTTTATGATGCCCATGCATAAAATCAAGGAAAAAGTAACACTCGAAAGAAGTTTCTAAAAATAACGTAAGTGCCTCCTTCAGGATACTAAAAATAGATCTCTATTTTTTAGCAATTCTTCTTTTATTTTTTATTTTAGCTTTTTTCAAGGAAAATTGCTAACTGCCATGAAAGATTATGCAACTCTGGGGAACTGGGAAAATTTCCGGCTCAATGCATTGTGTAGTCTTTGAGCTCACTGAGGGTTGCACAATTTTTGGGCTCAGTTCTAGGATGCCTCCCATGACTGCGTAGTTGTTGAACTCAATGCTCATTGGCAGTCAGGACTGCACAATTCTTGTCATCAAGGCTACCTACCCTAAAGGTTTGTGCAGTTTTTGGAGGAAATCACAAAACTACTATGAGACCAAGTTGGGAGATCAACTTGTGACTTAGAAGAATAAGCTAATTTAACAAACACAAGCGAAAATTAAGAGACAAGTCTCAATCAAAGCATGAATACCTATATTAGTGTGATATGGGTTGTTGTGGATAATAAGGAAGGCTCCAAAATTGAAGCATAGGAAAAAAAGTTGGAGGGTGGTTGTAGCTGCTACAACATAATTTTAGAAAGTGTTTGGTCCTCAAGATCCTTTTATGAGGCAAGAGGATAGCATACACTCTAGAACATACAATATTCTAGGACACAAAGTATACAAATATTGAACACATTGGAGATGCACGTAGTCTCTAAGAATAAATGGGATGTGATGCCTCAATGGTAAGGCGATTCCCTTATTTATAAAAGAAATGAGGCAGTGGAGAAAATCATATGAGGTTGTGGAGGAAGCCTCACGAATTACTATTAGTGAAAATATTGTACTAAAAGGAGAGTACACAATGGATATTGTCAGACTGGACAATCCATAGAAGCTAGATAATACACAATGTAGTGATGTTGGTCACCCACGAAACCATGTGATAGACCACACATCTCATAGAAAATATGATAGTACACTATGGAGTGATATTGGTCACGCAAGAAGCCATATGACAAAATATGCTCTCTCTTTTTTTTTTTTTAATAGAGGGTTCATCATGCTTCTTCATCAGAAGAGGTAACATGATAATCTCGTGATTAATTGACATCATGGACCCTACGTGGACCATACATATTGCAATTATTGAAGAAGGGAGATAAATACATATTGGGATCCAATTCATCAAATAGTACTTTTTTTTGCCATAGAAATGACTACATATTTCAAAATGTGGAATGCCAGGTGGATTTTCATGTGTGAACTCCAATTATGATGTAAGAAAATTCAATTGAAACTCGAATCAAGCTTGCATCTTGTTCCATATCCTAGTATAATAGGTAAGTGAATTGAGGTCTTGTGAGGTTGATTATGGAATCATCTCTAGGACATAAATTATACATAAGGATTTTAAACCACAGACTCAACAGATTATAGGGATTGGTTATACCATGACAACTCATCACTACTTAGACAATTTTATATCTTTTTACATATCTAAATAATGAACATAAATCCATATGACTAAGGTATGGGTCAAGTATAAGGATATAGTGAATATAAGGATTATGGGTATGACTACAGATTAATATGAGCGGTCTATAATACCAATCATAATTTTGCTTATTGACCTAATAGGTAAGGATTTTATGAAAAACTAATGAGGGCAGGTAGTAAAGGATTTTTACAAGACATGACCAACATAAACAATATCTACACGTATTGTAGATAAGGACCCATCTGTATCTTGGTGGAACAATAGGAGGAGGTGTTATAACCCAATCTCCTCTTGTTATGACTTTGATTTATGAAACTTTACTTCTCTAGTTAAAAGATTTGCAATGCAATTATGTTTACTAGCTTGATACTCTATATCAAAGTCATAGCTATCTAGCCATAAACTCCACTTCAATACTCGATGATTACCCTATTCCAGTAGTCTTTGATTTGTGAGAATTCCCTTCATATGTTTTAAATATGTTATCACAATAAAATCAACTGGTTTAAGAAAAAGTCAAAACCTATTATTGTTTTTGACTGCACGAATTTCTTTATGAGAGGATGGGTATCATGTTTCAGCATCTTTAAAATTCCATGATGAGGACATACAAATTTTTTCTCTCTTGGTATGTTTTGTAACAACACTCCTTCCCACACATGTTTTGATGCATCTATTTATAGAATAAATGTAAGATCTAAATTTTGAAGATGAAATTTTGGGAGATGTTGGACCTTTTGCTTAATAAGTTGGACTTCTTTTGTCATGCAATCAGTTCAAGGATTTATTAAATTTAATCTATGTTGTAAACATTTAACATCTTTTGCTTACTTTTCACAGAATTTCCTGATGTATTTTAGACAACCAATAAACCTCTACAACTGCTTCCTTTCTAATATTTGATCAAGAAACTCCTGTAACGCTTTTAAAACATGATCTTGGAGTTCTACCTTGCCTTGTGATAAATTGAGACCAAAATATTCTATCTTGTTTTGTCCAATAACAAATTTAGAATTAGTCTTGGATAAGACAAATCCATGGTTGAAGACTTTGTTATACGCAATCTGTAAATGGTACTTGTGTTCCTTTATGTCTTTGGAGCATATTAACAAATCATCAATATAAATATAATAAGAAAATATCGATCTCTAAAAATACCTTCCATTCTTTTTTGAAACTTGGATGGATCATTCTTCAAACCAAAGGGCATGACACACCATTGGTATTGGCCAAAAGGAACTACAAAAGCTATCTTAAACCTATCCTTCTGGGTTATTCTTATCTGCCAAAATCCACTTTTTAGATCAAACTTATTAAATATATTATTCTGGCCAATTTTTGCAAATAATAACTCTTTTGAGGGAAGTGGATACCTGATGGGTAGTAATGCATCCTTAAGAAATTTGTAATTTATTACCAATCTCTTCATTCCCCTTTTCTATCTTGAATGTCTATTGACATAGAATGTAGGGCATGCCCAAGGACTTCCACTTAGTACTATTAAATTTTTGTTCAATAATTCTTCAATCTCTTCTTTGCAAGTCTATAATTCCTATGGAGACATTGAGTTTACTGAAGCTTTTTGTGGTGTTCCATGAAAATATTCCTTATAAGGGAGATCTACAAAGTATTTTTCTTTGGACCAAAATGCATATGGGTAGTCGATGGATTCTTCCTTTAATTTTGCTACAATATCCTTAAGATCTTCCCGGCCATGTAGCTCTGCATGCCTTACTATCTTATTTATCTATGAATTTTTTTCTAGAGATCCTTCTGTCACATCTAGATGCTTATCAAATATTCTTACTTTAATATCACCTATGTATTAAAGCCGAACTAGATTTCCTTGAAAATGAAAGATAACAATTTCTTGGTTAATTGTGAAAGGATTATGCCTTCTAACAAAATCTTGGCCCAAAATAATCTCATAATTAATGTCAAAACAATTTAAATTCACAAAAGTGGAAATATCGCTCAAAAGTATTGGAAAATTAGGATAAAATGCAGTTATTGGCATAATTTCTTTGTTAATTACTCTGAAATGTACTTGTGTTGGCTGCTAGAAGTATTATGTCATTGCTCCATGTTTAGCATAACCATTCATGGCTCTTGTATAAATTTGTGCATCTAGTAAATATTGTTTATAACCTTTCACCTTAATTTCTATAGTAATTATGAATATGTTATCAAATCCTTTTATGTCAGGAAAATGGGTATTGATTATTGTTGGGTGATTTAATTTTGAATTAAATCCCTGTCATTAAATTTTCAACCTGGAGTTCGTGAACTGATGAGGTATACCTGTACTATATGTAGTAGGTGATTATTTCTCAAAATATATTAATCTAATGCAATAAACTTGAAACTAATTACAAATAAAATAATGAAATCAAATAAAAAGCAAGTGTACATGTTACCTCTCATGCATGTTTTCTCCCAATCACTCTCTCTCAAAAACTAGCTCTACGAAAATCAACAATTCTAACCTAAGCTATGAAATGAAAAAATAATTTAATCTAGTAGTCTATGAGATTACAAATGTGAGATTACTAGTGTGCCAATCCAATCCAAACATAGGGAAATTAAATCAATCTTAACAAAACAACATTAATAAAATAAACATAAAAACATATAATCAAAATAACATAAAAGAAACTAAACTAAATTTTCATAAATGAAATAACATAATTGTTTACAACAAAGGAAAGAGGTGTGTAAGATACAATTGAAGGGGGCCATCCACTCCTCAACAAACACACTGAATGATTATCAAAGCTTGGAGATCAAAGAAACAACATGTATTCCATAAAATGAAGTTGGAGAAAGTTCCAAAGATATTAGAATAATTAAACTCTCTTCCTCTCTATCCTCACTTTACAAATTACATTAATCATTTCTTCTCCATTATTCTCTATTCTATAATATATCATATCTTGGATGGAACAACTTTGAATGAGGGATGCACTCCTATTTATAAAAAAGCTTAAGATAACTAATCAATATATGTAGATCCATAAATCTCTCATAGATCCACAATTATCTCTTGTGGTTACAACCAATTACCTAAAAATATGAGATACAAATCCTATCACACATCTTTAGGAGACACATATCAAAACATCCATGATTCTTCTTCTTTGAATGCGCTTAGTCAATGATCCAAAGCTTCTACAAATATTCCACAAATTGTCATGAGTTGAAATTGAAATTCGAATTTCTGGTTGACTAGCAAAATAAGACTCTTCTAGAATCTTCAAATAGACCTACAACATCATAAAACTCATCCCACTTTTAGATATATATGCAAGCATGATAATTTCCTAGTATTTAATCACAAATTCTCTTAAAATACTTAAAATAAATGTCTTGTAAAATAATAATGATAAACCCATATGGTCATGAAAATGGTATTAATGTAGGGTTATGGAGCTGAAGGATATGGTAAAGATCTACATAATATGGTAAAATGATAGAAATGAGGTTGAAAGATGATGGCATTTTGGAGGCCAACATTTTCCCCCAACTGAAGATGTTGCATGTCCTCATGAAGCTTTGCATTGATTCCTTTAATCATAACTTGATCTTATTGAAATGTTTTGCTTCTATATGAACTTCAACTTTGCATTGTTTATCTTTTAACTTTTCATAATCTGATCATTTGATAGCTTTATTCTCTTTGCAAAGTGTACTTTTAAAGACATTTGATTGCAACATATTTTTTATGGTTGGTTCTTGTGTGACAACCAAAAGTTTATGAGTATTGGTTCTTGTGTAACAATATTTTTCTTATTTTTGTTGCATCAAAATACTTGAACACATTGAGAATTTATTTTTAAGGCCCCATAGTGGTTGCCAACCGTTAATGTGATTATCAATTGATCATTGCAAAACATATAAACGTTTGGAATTAAAATGCAATAATAGTTGGATGGGAAAGATATGTTGGTCAAGAATGTATGAGGAATATGTAATATGGAAAAGAAAAAAAAGTAATGGATATTTCCCCTCCCCTCAACTAAAGAAATTTTCAGTTTTTGGCAAATGAGAAATGGAATTTAAATGTGGTAAGGGATTTTCCAAAATCACAATTTCAACATTTAGGGAATTACATGATTAAAGGTTAGAAAACAACATACCTTCACCTACTTGAAAAGTGGACAAGCTAAGTATATGAAAGCACATGGTTGTTGTTGCTTGGTCATGGAATGTGAAGTGGAAAAAAAATATGATATGCTTCTTCTTTTTATTGGTTGTATGAATACAGGATGAATTTGATCTGAAATTTGAATATTTATTGTTAGGACAATGCTACTACTGTTGAACTCTAGAGTTGAGTACTGATTTATTAGAACACTGCTCCAAGATGCTGAAATCATATAGTATTCATTCATTCCCACTCACTAGCATAATTCTTATCTATGTGAATAGATGTGTCGATGTTGAACATAGAAAGAAATTATTGGATTACCGTCCATTAATGAATTCCATCAACCAAAATGAGACTACTCACCATTGACGTCAATGAGAGTCAAGATGCCTAAGTAAATCTCACTAGGTATGAATAGATGTGACATAGTCGAGCCACTTAGAAGATCCGACAAATAAGGGACATTGATGTATTCACACTATTTATTGGCGATGAGTCAAGACATGTTAGAAAGGAGGCCTTAATGAATCCTTCCTATTCCAATGTGAATATAAAATAATAATTTGTGAAATATTTGCATTATGATGCAAGGTTTATTTGACAAAAAGGAAGAGGAAGATGGGGTGACTTAGCATTGCAAGGGAGCTGAATGACTTTATTTGTGGGTTAAGGGTGTGTGAAAATGAGGCCAGAAAGTATGAAGATTGTAAAGGAAAAATGAGTTTTGAACTTTAGTAGTAGGGAGATGGAAATTCATAGATGGACTGTAAGCTTAGAAAGAAGAAAATGCATAAGTTCATAATGACATTAGTGGCATTTTCATAGGTTTCTTTAGTAGAAATTGACATGGTGGACGTGATCAAGTTATCGCCTTAAATATTTATTTTGGAACGGGCTTTTCTTTGAAAAATGTTGTCTTTGAAAACCACCCATGCATAAAGTAGTCTTGTTATGATCCTCAATCCTATCGGCAGTGGTACATTTTAGATTATATTTCTTTCTAGATGCTTGCTTTAAGTGATTTAAATATATATATATTATATATATATATTTATATATATATATATATATATATATAACTATATATATATATATATATATATATTACATATATATACATATATATATATAAATTATATATCTTAGAGTAAATGCATGAAAAACATGATCTGATAATTTTATTTCTATTTTTAGGAAGTTTCGAGGTCCATTTGCTACAAAATCCAAAACAAATGACCATTTTTTTATTGTCGCAAATGCAAATAAAAATTATTCCATGGCATAGATCTTGGCATGACCTTTCCAACAATTCTTGAATCGTAAAAGATAAACACCATATGAGAACATTACGGTTGTTTGAAGTTTGGCAAAACTGTAGCGAGGAGTGCCACGTGGCAGCATCAGAGGGTGCCACGTGGAAATGTCTAAAAATGCCATGTGGCAGTATAAACAGATGCCACATGGACTATTCATATGCTTATTTCAATGATGACATGGCAGTGAATGATGACATGACATTCAATGATGATGTGGAAGGTTGAATTGATGGTGTTTGGGCATTTTGTGGGAAAATCGCAGGCTGTTGTGTGGACGAATCACGGGTTTCCATGTGGCAGTCCGGATTTGACCAAAATACAGTTAAATTCCAAAATATATGGGGGTAAGATTTGAACATGAGACCTCATCCAAATAAATCAAAGGACTTACCATTAAAACGCCCAAGTTTCTTTTGAAATAGAGTGGAAATATTTCTTTTTAAAATATATTTTAGCAGATTATGCGAGTAAAAGGTGGCTCAAAGAGTGGAGTGGATGGGGTTTGACCCCACAACCTTTGGAAAAAAATTTAAATCATAACCACTATGCCACAACTCATTATTGTGGTATGAATAACATTCAAAAAAAAATTATTATTGTCTTTGTTGCAAGCTGCTACAAATGTTTTACAACAAACTTCATGGGCTTGTTTCTCCCAAACTATCCAATGAATTTTTCTCAAATTTTGTAGACAGGTTCCTACTCTTCTTATATTTATGCATATAAAATATAAACACCATCCAATGGAGAGATCTCGAGATATAATTGAAATGGATGTAGGTGATGATGTGTTTCGACAATTTGTTTTTCAAACTTCAGAAACAATTTTCTCACAAACTACACATCAGATTGAGTTGATATTTTGTAGGAAGGTTCCTATGGTCATAACGCTTTCGCAAAAAAAAAAATCAGACCGATCCCATGCACGGATCTATAGATGTAAGTGAAATGGCTAAAGGTGATGATACTCCTTTTCACGAAAATTGTGAATCAAATTAGGCTGAAATTTACAGAATTTGTTCATGAGAATATCATGCACTTTTTTTACAAAAAATATGAGAACCCAGTTTCTAGTTTTTGATATATCTTCATTTTAATAATATATTATATTATATATATATAAGTGTTACAAATCAAATTGAATATTGGAGACATAATAACTTAGACAATTTTTACATCATCAAAAACTTCAACCATTCCTGAAAACTTTTCAAAACCATTTCTTCGATTCTTATTTTTTGATCTTCCAAGTCACAACAAGGTGCAAGAAGAGAGCATACTTTGAAATTTAACAATTATTTTTTCATTTTAAAATCTGAAACTTAGAAAGCATAGGAAAAAGATCAGAACTCAAATTTTTAGCTCTTCCTCTTTCATGAATGTCCATTTTCCTCATAAATATTTTGTCCAATTTTTAGTGAATGAAGTGGCTCTTACTACACCACAATGTCATTATAGAACAAAAACAAAATCATGGTTTTATTCCTTTATTCTACCCTACTCTACCTAAAACAAATGAAATTTTTTCTTTAAGTATATGTATATTTCCAATGTAACCATCTACAAATCAAGATCACTAGTGTTCTGAAAACTATATCTTTATGTCCTCTAGGATATGAGAGACTAGTTGTACTTTCGGTGACAAGATTTGTTGAAGAATGAAGGAATGTTGTGGCCTAGTAACTACTTGGAACCAATCTTCAATGTAGTCCTTTCTTTCCAAGTTCTCTTCATTAGTTATCATGCCTTGAATTTCTTCTAGAAGCTACCCTTCATTCTCTAAAGGGTACTAAGGATCTCAAGACCAACATGCTAAAAATTCTTCAATTTCTGGCTCAAATGGCTACTTCTGATCAGTTGTAGTCCATTGGATCTCTTATTATTTTACTGATTCTTGAGATGCAACTCTATCCTTGTTGTCTATTCTAGAACTAGGACAAGGGCTTGAGAAGACTCTTAGAGGGGCATATCATTTTCTTCCCAACAAATGCTTGAGCATCATTTTAGTTCCTTTGCTAGTCTATATCTCATGCTTCACAAATGGATTAGTATTGAGACTCTTACATTATCTAAAAATA
>APFE030675718.1:158567-215017 GCA_000404065.3 Pinus taeda
GAATAACAAACACAAGGGAACTTATCTTAAATCATGTAGAAAAGTTCCAACTGAGAGTGGGACTCTAACTCCCCGACTAACGATAGACAATCTACAACCACTATTACTTGTAGCTATCATCCCCAAGCCAGATTTCAAAGCTTGAGATGGAGTGCCTTCGGAGGAAAACCTTCAACGAATATGTAACTAAACCATAACTTCACTAGGTCATCATTCTTTCTTCCTCAAGGAAAGCCACTACCCTTTGTAATGTTTATTCCCAACATGTTTTGATACGGTTTATAACTAGTTTATTACCCTCCATAGAGCTCAACAACGTAGCTCCATGCCCTACTTTATCTCTCTTTTCTCTCTCGCTTTATGGATGAATGCTTGATTGACAGTGGGAAGACCTCCATCAGTGAATGAGGTCGAACTTCCTTTTTGTTTCCTTTGATATGCTCCCTTTCTCCCTGAGAGTCAAACAAGAGAATTGAAAGAGAGCCAAAAAAAAATACCCTCTCCTTTCCTCCACTTTATCTTTTCTCTCCTGTGTAGTGATTGAATTTCTTGTCCTTATTGCAAGCACAATCATCCTTCATAAATTATATCCTTTCTAGGCTTCTAATACTTCCCCAAGGAAACATATATAAAGTTAACTAATTATTCATAAGCTCCATCAGATATTTATCTTTAACCAATGCATTATTAACTTCATCAGACATCTAGTATGTAGTAAGGAGTAGAATAAACCATTTTACATATGCAACACACCAACACATGAGAACACCATGATTTTTAGGTGGAAACCCAATGTTGGAGAAAACCATCGTTGTCGTCATCTATTTGTTCTTTCTTATTATTATAAATAAAATATTCTTAAAATCTTGTACTAGTACAGAATCTTACTAGCACGAGGCACCCACCTGTGGGAGGCTACAACCTCCACTCTCTCTCCAGCTCCTACTAGAAGGGATATACAGCCCCATGATCTCATTTACCATCTACTACTAGAAGGGAGCTTCTATACCCTTACTGAAGGTTGCGACCCTCAGCTCCTTGTGGACCACTTTTCAAAATATTTCAGACTGGATCCACCTATTAAACAATCATCAACACAACCTGTAGGCCACCTTTCATTACATAACTGGATCCATACCAACAATAAAACCAAATTGATATGATATTGAATTTAAGTCACTCAAGCGCTGTAAATTAACTAAATTTTTGAAGCATCAAACCACTAAATATAGAACCCAAATAGACCAAATAAATATAAGAACTTATACACTACTTTCCTAAAAAAAACCAACATATATATGTGATTCCTTTGTATCATACATAAGGTCAAAAGAAACTAAAGGATCTGCCTCTAGCATTCCGTGGCTTTAGCTAACGTGGCATAGATCACGCTCTGTCATGGTCTTACATGCTGGTGGATTCAGGACTCAGTCAATAGAATTCAAAAAAGCTTTGGCTTTCAAACTGGCTCTGTAACTCGAAGTGGAATAGATGAGTGGTCCTTTAACGACTGTCGATGCACTCGGAGCCATCTCTGGTAGGTGCAGCTTTTATTTGATTGGATTGCTCGGTATAAGATTAGTCAAAAACACTATTGAACTCCTATTCCCCCTTGAGACCTGATGAGAGCAAGAACATACAAATCTTCAAGAGAAGTATCAGCTAACGAACAGTCTTTTGATGCTCCAATTAAATAGGATCTACGGACTATGGTAGCATGGGTGGGAAGGGCCACCATACGCTCGACTGTTAAAGGAAGAGAGAACTTGCGCGCGTGGAAATTCAGGACCGCAACGGGAAGAGATAAGATGATGAGGGGGGGACAGGCTCTTGCGCGGAATAGACGGCGAAAATGGGGTGGCCGGATTCGATGGCTAGTGGGTGTGGTTTAGGAAAATCTTCTATGCTGAGGCCGAATGTTGTGGCTCGTTGCGGGGAGTTCTATAATCACTTGATCGGTGAATCCAAGGGTGCCGTAAAGGCCGCTTGACCGTAAAGGGGAAAGGAAGGCCGAGAGGGTCTTGCGCTTTCCGAGTGCAAGACCGCTGACAGGGGGCTCAACCAGTGGGAGAGGAAATTGATTGCTTGCCTAACAATAGGAGGCGAATTTCCCATATCTTGGGTTGGTGGGTAGGCCCCCTTTCAGTAGTTCAATTACCAACCATATTTGATAAATTCTGAAATAGCCTAATTACTTATATAATATTTTCACCCATCCCTCTCCCAATGGTCGAGCCCTGCCGAGGGCATCCCTCCCTTTTGAAGTGGGTATAACCGCCCCTATATTTCTTCCCCTCAAAGAGCGAGTTTGGGGATATAGATATTATGGTGGGTTGAGCTAAGAAAAAAATCCAATTACTATGCCCCCTCCCTTATTTCAGGTAGGCCTCCATTATTTCGGGGTAGAACGGGTGATATAACGCATTTTGATTGACAAAGAAAGAGGATATGCGGGCCTAACTTGTGATTGAGGAAGTGTTTGCTAGGCGTGGTGGGTAGGGCCTTGTCCATCCTTCTCAATAATGAGATATCGTATCGTCATAGAAGTCAATTTGTCATCTCTCTTTGTATACGATGCCGTAGTTTTCGATTGAAGTGATCGAAACTAGTAGATCTACTATCTGGTTGGTCAATTAGTCCCCTCTGGCTTTACAGCCCAATCAATATACCCAGGCAAGCGGTGAATCTTGGGTTCAGAGAGTAAGTAAGCTTCTTTGAGTAGTTGCGAAGCGAGTAGTAGGGAGAGGGGATAAATTCACTTGAGTTAGATAGGAGTGGTTGAAAGCGATGGACTGGAGTAGTCAATCTGTTGTTGGAGGATAGTATGCCCCGGTTCCATCATATCCTCCCGTTCCAAGTACAGGGGTAAGAGTCAAGGTAGTAGTCTAGGTGGACTCACTCATACTCCGTTGTTATATAAAGAGTAGTTACCCAATAGATAGGATATTGAGAAACAGGGGAAGGAAACTTAAGAGTTCATGTCCCACTGAGGAGTTCATGGGTGGGCCAGAAAGACCGTATCTTGACTTTCTCTCTCCAACCTGTCCCATCACAGTAAGGAAACTCTCTCTCCAACTGCTTAATTCCTCTCATTGTATATTCAGGCAAGCACTCAATAAAGAAAGTAATGGCTTTATAGCTTATACTTTCTTTTCCAGTAGAACATATATAGAAAGTAACTCACCTTTCCTCAATTAGAAAAGTAGAGGCTCCATAGCCAATTACCTTTCCTCTCCAGCTTCCCTACTCATCTTTCCTTCTTCAAGTAGTGGCTCTATAGCTTGGACTTCAAGTAGTGGCTCTATAGCTAGGTCTTTCTTTTCAATCAAAATGTATATAGAAAGAAACTCGCTAACTACCCCATCAGAGCATCCTTGAATTGGCTTTCCTCTCAGTAACTGCACAATTACGTATATAATAATGGGCTAGCTAAGATAAGAAATCGTAGGAATAATAGTGTGAAGATCTCCTCACCCTTCCTTCCCATCTTCCATACTCGCTTTTCCTTCTTGCAAGCCATGACTTTACTCTCATATTGGAAGTTATTGATTTTCAGGTTGGTCGGGCGAGCGACTTAACGTCCCTCGAATGAATGGATTCATCTATCATCATGAAAAACCTCCCATTATTCGACTTATCCACCCGTACCCAACTTAGTCCGTCCCATATACGTTACTAAAGCATTGTACAACAGCGAATCAAAGGCGTTATAAACTCAAACCCTAGAATCAAGCGCTCTCTGAGGATCTGGATATTGAAGTATCACTCCTGCACTGCCATAGAAGCTTCGAGGTAGGTATTCATTCACCATATTCATCCATCCCCTAGTAGCAAAGAGAATCCAATTCATACCCGGCCCTCCCTCAATTCGTCGAGTCTCCCCCCTGCTCATAGCTTGTTGCACCTTTATATCTCTTCTCTCTCTCTTCTCATTCTAGCTTGCACCTTTATACTCATCACATCCCCTCTTATCTTACCCCTTTCATCTCAGCAGGCACTTCTCTCTATTCTGCTCCTAGATGGCACCTACCCTTACTTCCATACTCCTTTCGTCCCATTACTAGTCCTCATTGATCTAGGCTGGCGTTCTCTCCTCTCATGCCCCTTATCCCTTCCTTCCCTCCTTCTCCTTTCCTTCCTCTTCTTGTTTATTCGACCTTCTTCTTCTTGACGACAGGTATGACGAGAGACTCTGAACTTCTTGACCTTGACCTTGATACGACATGAGTTCCGATGGGCCTAGGCATGTGTCCGTTCGTGCTGCTGTGGGTTATGTTTCCGATGATTAGTATGTTTCCCTTTCTTCGCGATAAGCAAAGGAGGAATACTTACCTTCAGCCTAGCCATACCGTCTAAACCATTCAAATCAAAGGATTGACTTGGAAAGATGAGTCATACCCAGAACGAGGGTTAGCCTTCCAGACTAGAGAAACCTTTTCCCCTGAGGACAAGCCCCGGCTTCCACACCTTGGATAGCCATTATGGGGAGACGAAAGACTAGTTCGTGACCCTTTGATCCATTACTATCTAGTTCGGGAATACCCTTTGACCCCCTACTACTTACCTTTCTTGGATTAGTGACCGGGGGTTGCAGTTTGAGAATACATCATCTACATCCACACACTAGCCGACAAGCTGGGTTAGCCCAACCACAGGAGCTGATCAACTTTTCAGCTGCCAAGCATAGAGATGAATGAGATGAAATACTTCACGCTCTGTTCTGTAGGCCGATGACATAAGGTTTTTGATACGTTCTACCGCTTTATACCTACCTAACTGAACTATACTTTCTGAGAATCAATCCCTTCCTCCCTCTCTAATAAGAGGCCAAAGTATCTAAACAACACAGCAGGCTATCTATGATTGATTGGGTAGGTAGATAGTAACGTAAGGTTACAAAAAAAGTCCGCTACAAGCCATAGCTCTGAACAGTCCATTCCCTTACACACCTGTAGGACCCGGCACAACCTCGATCCTCTATATGAGCCCAATTACTAGTTATTCATAGTTCTGCAGCCACCTACGTTGATTCCCAAAGATCTACCTATTGACAGCAACCACTTTCTAGAAAGGGGGAAAAGGTCCGGAGGGTCTTGCGCTTGTGAGTGCAAGGAACGGAGGTGCTCGACTGCTAAGGAGAGGATGCCTTTAGTTGCTCTAAATATAAGGAGAGGATGAAAAAGCAGGCTCGACCAACGCTAGTTACAATTTGAAGGAGCACCCATAAGTAAATTGAAATTGGAAAGATTGGCTTTTGACGTTAGGAAAGCAAAGGTAATTTATTTTCTCGACCATGCCCCCCACCAATAAGTAAACCCTAACCGATAGAGGATCTCAATCTAAGGAGCTAAGGAGAGGATGCAGAGCATGCTTGACTAGCAGGAGAGGATGCCCCTAGTAGGGCTCGACCAGCAGGACATGAATTAATACGTATTTAATCCCACTGGTTTCTGGGACATTCGGGAGAGGAAGTACTCAAGCAAGACCTAGGAAAGACTCTTCATTTCAGGTCAGGTCTTCCTTGCCCCCCGGGACAAGCGGGCTTTGCACCTTTAAGGTAAGGAAAGTCAGGTCAGGAAAAGAGACTCTGACTGATGCCATCCATCTATTCTTGATGCCATCCATCTATTCCTTTGCATGGGCAGGAGGAAGGAATGGATAGCTATGTCTACGAGATAGCTTGCTTGATCCGGATGAGAAACCTATTTCTCCTACACATCTTCCCTTTAGAATAGATTTGCCTATCTCGTAATGATTTTCCAGTGGTTTAAACAAAGTAGCAATAGTCATTCCCCTCTCCTCCTATAAATCGACGTGGTTCCTATCCATGCACCATATGGGACGGGACCATATCGATCCAACAACGACAATGGAATTGGGACGGAGCAATGCGAAGAACTGTCACAAAACAACGACTCATGCTTCTGCTACAAAAAGCACCAGACAATTATACACCGGGACACTTCTCTATATGTACACGTCTATATGCGGGCCCTAGGAAGGCGATCGAGGTATAGTAGGAGGAACTGAAGGGAGGAACGATACACGCCATCTTATCGGTTAATTAATGCTTGATTCGAGAAGATTCTAGACCTGATCGAGAAGGTTAGACCTCCTTAGCCTTACGACCCCACAACGATCCACTAAGAACATGGGCTTACGCTGAGATAATAATAAGAGAAGCACCCAATTGATTGAAATCATCCTTCCACCCGATGATTGATTTAAATTAAGAACTACCCGATTGCTACTGATCACTATACATATATTAAACTACAGAAAAATGAATCATGAAGTGTTGTAATATTGAACCAATCACTAAATAAAATACTGAACCATTCATTGAACTAGTCATAAATTACCAAACTATAGCATTGTTTCCAATCAATATTGGATTCCACATTCACCCCAATCAAGACTACCAATCACAAATTATCAATATAGATACATTATTGAAAAACAATAACAAACAGTGAAGAACGCATCAAATGTCATCAACAAGCCACACTACAAAACGCTATATATGCAACATCCATGAAACATGTCAGTGTATGTACACAAATACCATGTATAACACCTATGCGTAGATCTCAACATACAAAATAAGTTTCACAGAATTTATACAAAACCTTGCAGAGATAAATTTGCATATGTACATTATCATTTAGAGGAAAACCAACATACAGATCTGAAAACTTTTGTTATAAACATAACTTCAATATCCACAAACTTTACTGTAAAACATAAAGACTTATAAATAATTCATTTAGATCACAACATCATCATAATCACAGATTCATCATTATTAGCTACTTTGAAATTTGAAACAAGAAAATCAGTTAAGCATAGATGTCAACACACTTTTAGATCTTTCAAATATGAGCCTTCCCCTTGCTCCTTGGTGCACACTTGTTTTAGATCAGATCACACAGGAATAACTTATGACTTGCACACCTAACACCTTGATCTCCATATCCTTATATATTTTTAGCCTTAGCCAATACGCTAGGTAAATTCCTTGATAATGTTCATAGTATTCTTTGACAGGATCAAATAACCATTGCCACTCTAATTACTGTGGGCCAATTCCATGGAAATGACCCCTGGTATCCAGATTACCATCGCTTGAATTTTGTACATGACTTTTCTTCATAGGAACCGCGTATGTATGCTACCCTTCTTTATAGGATCCATGTATACTTTCTCAAACTTCACCTTTAATATCCATCTATCTCTGAACTTTCAATTCTCTGTTCATAGAAACTGTAACATTTCTACCAACCTGCATTAATACTACAATCATCAATGTTGGCATTAAGTACATCTTTATCAATCATGTTGGCATTAAGGACAACACATTAGCCATAATGCCAACAATCTCCCCCTTTGGACTTGATGGCAACCATTTTGGTGTTTGGACACCACTTGCAAACACCAAGTCTTCTCTCCTCCTTTGACATCGAGGGAAAGGGATGAACTAGGCTAAATGAAGTGCTTCCTTTGTAGTGTTGATTGTTGTAGGGATTATATGCTAAATATAGAACATGAAACTTGCATATTGAACATGCTCCCCCTGAGCCTATGCTAGACCCTCTAAATATATTCAATAAAAGCACAAGGAAAATATGACCTTTCCTATCACCAATTACTCATGATTATATCAGTCACCAAACACAATGGGGTTGCATAGTTGACCCAACATTACATCAATTCCCCAAAATAATGGGATTACATACATAGCATGACTTGAATCCAATAGCCCATAAATGACTAAAATTTACAATGATTATAACCATAGCATCAAGAGACATATATGACACTTGTAACAAAAAAAGAAGTAACCTCCACCATGGGCTAGCAAGATCATAATACTCATCAATAACCATTATTACACATATAAGAATCTGCAACATAAACATATAAAAGAAACAACATAGATAAAAACATGATTATCCTCTTGATAAATAAGCATATAGCAACAATGATATGAAATCAACATAAACCCATCACACAACAAGAAATACTCAATCAATAATTTCAACAATGCACTATTAGAATCATAACCGTTGCTCCCCTTGAACCTATTCCAACTATGAACTTTGATCATATCCATCTCATTTACCAGTAAATACATCATGAACCCTCATCAACAAAAACATAAGATCAACTTATATGGATTAATAATCATTTTTAAGCCTCAAAAGTGCATCACCAACAAACTGCAGTAAAATAGTGTCAGATCTAGATTACCAATAATGAAATGATGAAAGCATATATGAAGCTCCCCCTAGATCTGTGCCACTCATTTTCTATTACATAGGTGTACATGCGACTGCCTAACTTAGAAACTACGTATATACACGACAATCTTTCATACCATCCATGTACAAAAGTTAAACTATAGGATTTTATAGCCACAACTCCCCCTGAACATGACATGCATGTTAGAAACATTAGCAGAGTGAAGAGGCGGTAACCATTCCTAATTTCTATCTGAGATATTCAAAGGAATCACATGAAAGTGGCTTTGTAAATATGTCTGCGAATTGTTCCTTTGATTGAATATATTCTAGTTTGACCTTTTGTTCAAGCAATGCTCTCTCAAAAAATGGTATTTGATTGGAATGTGCTTTGTTTTTTAGTGCACGACAGGATTTTTAGAGATACCTATGACACTAGTATTATTGCAGCAAATAGGAACATGTTGAGGACAAGAGGCTTGAATATCTTGAAATGTTTGGATCATACATAAAAATTGAGAACAACAAGATGCAACAACAACATATTCTTCCTTAGCAATAGATAAAGTGATAGAAATTTGTTTCTTATTGAACCAAGAAACTAAGTGAGGTCCCAAATAGAATGCTCTTCCATTAGTAATTTTATGGTCATTAACATTACCTACCCAGTTTGCATCTATGTAATCTTGAAGTGATCTAGATATTTGGGATACCATAGACAAAAATATTGAGTGCCTTGAAGATACTTTAATATTATCTTAACTACTTGGATATGAGTTTCCTTAGGATTTGCTTGAAATCATCCAACTATGTCAACTGCATGCATAATGTCTAGTCATGTACCTAAAATATATAGAAAGTTGCTAATCATAAACTAGTTTTTTGTTTGATTAACTGAAGAAGAATCATCATTTTGACTAATATTGCATCCTATTACCATTGGTGTGCATATAGGCATGCAACTTTTAATTCCATATTTCTTCAAAATCTGTTTGAGATACCTGGTTTGGGAGGGAAAAATACCATCGTTTGTTTGCTGAAATTTAAGGCCAAGAAAGTATGTTAGTTCACCAAGTAGAGAATTTTCAAATTCTTGATGAATATTTGAAGTAAATCCTTGACTCATAGGTTCTGCGTTTCTTCCAAATATGATGGCATCTACATAAACTATTGCTATCAAAAGTTTGTCTTTATCAAAGTTGATATATAAATTTCTATTTGCAATCCCCTTTCTAAATCCTTGTTGTTCAAGATGCCTGTCAAGGCGATAGTAACGTGCACGAGGGGATTCTTTTAAACCATAAAATATATTCTTAAGTTTGCACACAATATTTTTATCATTGCCAAGAATGAATCCTTTAGGTTGTTCAATGTAAACTTCTTCTTCTGTATCCCCATTTAAAATAACATATTTAACATCCATTTGATATACCTTAAAGTTATGAAAGCTAGAAAATGTAAGAAACCTTTTTATGGCTTCAAGTCTAGCTATAGGTGCAAATGTCTCTTCAAAGTCTATCCCTTCTTGTTGAGCATAACCTTTACATACAACTCTTTCTTTGTTTCTAATTACTTCTTTTCATTTAGTTTGTTCTTGAACAACCACTTTTTTCCAATTACATTTTTATCATGAGGCCTTGGTACTAATTCCCATGTATGATTCTTTTCTATTTGATCAAGTTCTTCATTCATTGCCTTAACTCAAGATTCATATTTTCTTGCTTGATTAACATTTTGAGGTTCAATTGTGGGTGGTAAGGCTAAGTGAGTAGAAGTTCAAACAAGTGTTCTTCTAGTTTGCATTCCTGCTTCCTTTTCACCTAGAATTTGAGATCCAAGATGATTTTTCTGAGCATACCTTGATGGTGTCTTTTCTAATATATCTATATTTCTGTTTCCTTCTACTAATTCTTCTCTATCTCCTTCTCCTAGAATCTTTTGACTTGTAGTAGGGAGAGGTTCGTCATCTGTTTTTGATTCCCTTTTGATACCTTTGGATGCTTCATCAATTATAATATCTATGCGTTCAACAATCTTTTGAAGCCTTTTATTGTAACATTTATATCCTTTGCTTCTAGAAGAGTATCCAAGTAGGATTCCTTTATCATCTCTAGCTTCAAACTTTCCTTCCAAAAATTCTAAAGTGTTTGACAGTTGTAGGCTTACCAAACCAGAGTTTGTATGGAGTTTTATCATTGTTTACTCGAACATGAGCTTTGTTAAGTCTATCGATGGCAGTATGTGTTGCTTCTTCCCAAAAGGTGTGACGTATTCTTGACTCATCAAGCATGGCACATGCCATTTGTTGAGCTATCATATTCATTCTTTCTGCCACTCCTTTTTTTGAGGATTTTTAGCTATGGAAAATTGTCTTTTGATGCCATGTTGTTGACAAAAATTGAAAAACTCATATGATATAAAGTCTCCTCCTTTATCATATCTAAGACATTTTATTTTTAGATCTAATTCATTTTCTACAAAAGCCTTGAATACTTTAAACTTATGAAAAGCCTCATATATATACTTTAGTAAACCAATCCAAGACATTCTTGTAAAGTCATCAATAAATAATGTT
The DNA here is from genome assembly GCA_000404065.3 of Pinus taeda. Taxonomy (NCBI): domain Eukaryota; kingdom Viridiplantae; phylum Streptophyta; class Pinopsida; order Pinales; family Pinaceae; genus Pinus; species Pinus taeda. The sequence goes on from APFE030675718.1 coordinate 169,383, forward strand.
AATTATTATTCACCACGAGGAGACTTCTTTCTCATAGGACCACATAACTCAGTGTGAACAATTTCAAGGGTTTTATTTGAAGTACCTTCTTTAGCTGTAAATTGAACTTTGGATTTCTTACCAAATTGACATGATCTATAGATGTTATTTTCAGGTGGAGAGATGTTTTTCCCATCCTACTTGATTTGTATAATTGAGAAAAGCTAAGGTGTGCCAAATCTAAATTTCTTTAGATTTGTTCAAATAACAATGCCCTTGGCTGTGTTCTAAGACATAAAACATTGCATAGAGTTCTTGTTCCCTTTATTATGATCTTACTTGTATCTAGATTTCTTAGTACACAATTCTTTGATCTGAAAATAACTTCATGCCCTTGATCACACATTTGACTAACACTTAACAAGTTATGTCTTAAGCCATCAACAAATAATACATTTCCAACCTTGACCTTTTTCTTTAAAAAAAAGTTCCTTTCCCTTTGATGGTAGTAGGTGAGTTATTACCAAAAGACACATTATTTTCTTTCTTTATTTCATTAAAAGAAACAAACTTATCTCTATCACCTGTCATGTGCTTTGAACATCCGTTGTCAATGTACCAAAGATGTTGTGATCTCGTGTATACAATGCTAGACCATAATTTTTAGAGGCAGTAATTTTCTTTTTCCATACCTTGGGTGGTATTGTATTTTGCTCATGCTAGTAGGATTACTTCATCCTTATTCTGCATTCATTTTATTCATGACTAAAGATATTGCAGATATGACATTCAATTTCATTATAAAGAGGTGAGAAGACATTATAAATATTTCTTTGCCCCAATCTCATTATGTTGTTTTGTTGCTTCTATAATCATAATTATTTTATAAGCAACACAATGAACTGCTCTGTGACCAAAATTGTGACAAGTGAAGCATTAACCATTGAGGTAAGAATATTTTGGAGTATAATACCTTCTTGAGTAGCTTTCCTTTTGTTCATGGTAAGGCGATTTTGCATGGGAAATATTTGATTCTTCATTCTTTTTTTGCAATCTATAATTATGACAACTGCTATATTTTACTGCATTGATGTAGCTTCATGTACCTATTTCAAAAGATTTCATAGTTTTTTATGTTTCACCATTTGGATTGTATCCAAGACTTGCCTTGATTAGAGGAAATAATTTTACTATAATGATTTCTCCTAAAGTCTTAGATCCTTTAGAAAATCTAATATTTAGAACCTTTTTTTTCTCAAGTTCCTTTCTTAGACCCACAATTTCAAGTTCTATGTTTTCACAATGCATTTCCTTTTCTAGAACTTCTTTCTTCAAGGATTCTTCAACTAATTTAGGTTCTTCTAGATAGATTTTTAGCTAAGTTATTTCTTCAACAAGAGTGTTTTCCTTTTACATACAAATTTCCTTTCCTTGTTTTTTGTTTATAACCCTGAGTCTATCAATTTCTCCTAGGGAATCCATAAACACATCATCACATCCATCTACACATTGGTCTTAAAATTCCATAAGTAACTTATAATCTTGTTCAGATTCATCATCTTCATTATTAGAAGAATATTCACTATCTTCATGAGTATATTTCTTTCTATCAAAATGTCTTTTAAAATTTCCCTTTGGAACATTCTTCCCTTTCTCATGATTTTATTTATAAGGACATTTAGTGCATAGTGACCTAATCTTCCATAGGAAAAGCATTTAAAAGGATTCTTACCTTTGAACCTACCAGTTCCTACTTGGAGTTTCTTCATGGAATTTTCTTCTTCTTCATCAGAAACATAACCTATATCCTTAAGCTCTTCTTTTTCTTTCCCTTTTATTGTGGCATTGAATGTTTCTTTTCTAATATCTAATGGACCCCATTTTTTCATCTCATAAGCTATTAGAATCCCATGGAGTTGTTTAATAGTGAGATTCTTCAAATCTTGCATTTCTTCAATGGCAGAGACTTTGGAATTAAACTTTGAGGTTAGAGATCTTAAATTTTTCTCAACAGTAGTAGAGCCCTTTATGTCGTCACCAATATTTTTCATTGAGTTAATGATCTCATCAACCATAAGAAAAAAATTGCAATAGTTTCATCATCATGCATTCTGAGAGTCTCGTATTGAATTTTAAATGTTTGAAGTTTAACGTTTTTTACCTCAATGTCACCTTCATAGATTTGGACAATCTTGTCCCATATAGACTTTGCGGTATTTAGCTACATGACCTTCACAAATTTAGATTCAACCAAGCTTTCCAAGACTGCCGTTGCATTGATCTCATACTTTTTCTTCCCTTCATCATATATGGGAATGGAGGTTTGGTATTGATATCCACTTTCAACAATAGCCCATATATAAGTTCCAAGTGCTTGCAAGTAAGTTGTCATTATGAATTTCAAAAATAAAGTGTTAGTTCCATTAAACAAAGGTGGCTTAATAGAAAATGCTCCTTCTTGACTACTCATCTTGATGGATCTCCCTTTAAGTGATCAAGATTCTTCTAAGGGACTTTCTCTGATAATAATTTTTGGGAAAAATACTGAGAGGGGGTGGCGAGGGGGGGGTGAATCAATATTTTAGATTCACTTTAACTTTTAAATTTCATATACTAAATTTTTTACGCTATTGTTATTAAAGAAAACTGTGTATGTACACGACTTCAAAGAAGGAAAATAACATATATCCAGTTAACTAATTATTCATTAATTCCATCCAATTTTTATCTTTAACCAACACATTATTAATTTTACCAGACATCTACTATGTAGTGAAGAGAAGAATACATCATCACACATAAGCAACACAACAACACATGAGAACACCAAAATGTTTAGGTGGAAACCCAATATGGGAGAAAACCACCACTATCCTCATATCTATCTTCTTTCTTATTATTATAAATAAAATCATCTTACAATCTTGTATTGGTGCAAACTCTTACCATCACATAGGCACACACCTACAAGAGGCTAAAAAATCCACTCTTTCTCTAGCTCCTATTGGAAGGGAGTTACAACCCCCTGATCTCATTTACTATCTACTACTGGAAGGGAGCTTCTACCCCCTTATTGAAGGCTACAACCCTCAGTTCCTTGTGGACCACTTTTCAGAATATTTTAGATTGGATCCACCTATAAAACAATCATCAACACAACATGTAGGCCAACTTTCATTACATTTTCAAAGTAAACCCTACCAACAATAAACCCAAACTGATATCACAAACTGAAATATTGAATTTGAGTCACTGAAGCACTATAAATCAACTAAATTTCTGAAGCCTCAAACAACAGAATATAGAACCAAACTAACCCAAATATATATTAGAATTTGTATGTTATTGTCTTGAATAAAACCCACATATACGTGCTTCCTTTGTATCACACCTGCATAAAAATATTAAACTACATGAAATTGAATCATGAAGTGTTGTAATATTGAACCAATCATTGAATCAAGTACTAAAACATTCACTGAACCAATCACATATTACTAGAATGTAGCATTTTTTCCAATTAATATTGCATCCCACACTCAACCCAATCAAGACTACCAGACACAGATTATCAAGATAGATACATCATTGAAAAATAACAACAAACAACACATAACTCATTAAATGTCATCATCAAGCAACACTGTAAAACCCTATATATGTGACATCCATCAAACATGTTAGCCTATGTACAAGACTACCATGCATAATACCTGTGTATGGATATTAACATACAGAATAAATTTCACGGAATTTATACACGACCCTACAGAGATATATCCACGTATGTATGCGATCATTCAGAGGTAAACCAATGTACAAATCTAAAAAATTTCGTTGTAAACATAACTTCACTCTCTATAACATATACTGTAGAAATTACAAACTTCTGAATAATTCATTTAGATCACAACATCATAATAATTACAATTTCATCATTATTAGCTACTTGGACATTTGCAACAAGAAAACCAATTAAGCATAGATGTCAACACACTTTCATATCTTTAAAATCTAAGCCTTCTCCTTGCTCCTTAGTGCACACTTGTTTTAGATCAAATCAGACATGAATAACTTATTACATGCACACCTAACATCTTAATCTCCATCTTCTTATATAGTTTTAGCCTTAGCTAATACCTTAGGTAAATCCCTTGGTAATGTCGATAGTATTCTTTGACAAGATCAAATAACCATTGTCGCTTCGGTTACTATGGGACAATACCATGGTAATGACCCTTGGTATCCATATTACCATGGTTCAAATTTTGTACGTGACTTTTCTTCACAAGAACAGTGTGTGTACGCTACCCTTCTTCATAGGATCCGCATATACTTTCTCAAACTTCACCTTTAACATCCATCTATCTTCGAATTGTCAATTCAAACAACTATAACATCTATACCAATCAGCATTAATACCATAATCATCAATGTTGACATTAAGTACATCTTTATCAATTAGGTTACCATCAAGGACAACACATTAGCAATAATGCTAACATATGTTTATTTTGATATTATTCCCTTTAAAATAATAATTCCATTGGACTAGGGTTTTTGGGCCTGGTGAGTTGATAGCCTAGACTAGCTTAGGCCTATAGAGTTGTTGGATAGAGCATAATAGAATGGTGTTGGATGAAGTTGATTTTTCATGTTCTTCAAAGGATCAAGAATTAGAGGAATTGGTTTGTTTCACAACATATTTGGAGGTTTGGAATAGGGGGAATATGGTTATTGGAATGGTGATGGAGAAGTCGGTGTTGGTATTCAACACTTCTCTACTCCTAGATTTGTTTTTAGAGATCATAGAGAAGGAGTTTGGATAAAAAAATCTCTTGGATATTCAGGAGGGCCTGCTTACCTTTTTACAAAGGACAGAAAGAAACTTTTTTAGCTAGCTAAAGGTTTAGATTGCTTGGAACATCTTACACCCAAACACGAGTCAAATTCATTTTTGAATACACCTAACATTTACAAGTTGGATCACATATGAGTAAAGGAAACTAAGGACAACATAAAGGGTTAAAAGGAACACTTGGTGCTTTGTCCATCGATCCCTGGGACTAAACAATTAATCCCATTTTTTGACAATCGAAAAATGGTGTCTTCTTGTGTAAATGATGAAAATTCTTGTAGGGTTAGAGAAAAGAATGAAGTCTTTGGAAAATACCTCATTTTCTCTTAGTGTCGAAGGGAGAAGCACAAAACTGAGAGATCTCTAAAAGTGCATAAAGTATGCTTGGAGAGGAATTTTTTGTTGCTTGGGAAGGACATAAATTCTAACAAGTTTGAAAGCTTCTCTCTACGTTGGTTGGTTCGAAAATTTTAGTATATGGTGATGCTAGATTCAAAGGTAAAGAGTTGGTTTTTGGAAAACTAGAACCCTATTTTAGTATTATCTATGTGTGAGCTTTCTTATGAACAAATGGTATTCTTTTCATTTCTTGTTTGTTGAGAATTTAGAAGCTATCTCGTGAAAATCTTGGGTTTTTGGAAGAGGGGTTTTATGCTTGCAACATTGTCCGCTTGATTTTAACCCTTTCAAATCGAGCTTGTAGAAGAAGCCTTTATGGGTCAAAATTCCTAGTTTCCCTATAGAAATATGGTTGAAATAAGTCTTGGAGTTGTCCGAAAACTCATTAAGGCACTTTATCTACTATGATGAAAAGGACTTGCATGGAATCGGAAAACGAATTGCATGGTTATTGGTTGATATAAATGTAGAGGAAGGTTTACCTGTTGAATTACACTTTTCATGGAGTGGAAAATATTATTCACAAAGGTTGGAATATTGTAGAGTCCCATTATTTTGTATTTTCTATAATGAGATAGGCCATATCCATGATTCTTGCCCATTTTTTAGAGGACCTCATTTAGAAGAGTATGAACTTGAAGGGTTAATTGATACATTTTAGGATTTCATAGGTAAAACAAAAAACCATTTTCTCTATTCATCGGTCAAGCACTGTAATGAGATGGAATTGGAGAATTTTTTATGATATGAAGGATGGTATTATTGATAGAAGAAATCCATTGAAGAGGGAAGCTTTGAAAGAAAACCGTATTATGTATTTGGTGAATGAACAAAAAAATGAGATCGAGAAGTAGTTGGGTTTGATAGATGGATCTCGACTAGGCTAGAAGGAAACCTTTATTGATGGTGGCATTATATCTCAAGATTGGACAAAATATGAACTTTGTTTCCAAGGTATGCTTGATCTATTCCTTCGCTATATACAATGTCTTTTCTCAAAAGAAGAAATTCTTCTTATTAAAGAAAATTGTTCTTGTATTTCCTAACCCGATATCTTGTCAAACCTTAAGAATTATGTGTCAAAAAAGGGTTTGGGGCTCTGTAAAATTATTGTTTTGGTTGAAAAAGGGGAAATCATTTTTTCTTTTTCTTTTTTCTAAAGGGTTATAAAGGGTTTTTAAAAATCTAAGATCCTTCAAAGTTATAAAAGAAACCTCCTACGTGAAAGATCTTCTTCCAAACAACAATTTTACATCACAATGTTAAATCAAAAATCTTGTTTTTGTGTCCTTAATAACTGAAGTGTTAGCTCTGCTATGCAACACTAATATTCTAAGATCAGAAAGGACCATGGCCTGATTGTTATGTCCAAAGAAGGGGTTTCACATTGGTCACTCTTCTCTTCTTTCCTTTTGCCCTGCTTACCCTCCTCCATCTCCGTTTCCCTATTTTCCTCCTAAACCCGACAAAATAACCCCCTTTGACTTTAGTCCCAAGCACAAAACCCCAAAACTACCACAAAACCCTACCATACGTCTTAGTGCATTCATAACTTGTCACCACATTCCCATTGTTGATCATCCCTTTGATCCAACGGCTCCCGTCACACCTGATAAAGGTGACCCGCTCTACCACTCCCCACCGTCAGATCATCTCTACCAAGATCTGACGGTCTTCACTCTCATCGCGTCGGCAATTAGATCGAGTGCTAGTGCACGCTGAGATCGGTTTTCTCTCTCATCTGCTGCTACGTGTCGATTGTTGAATGGAATCTCTCTACCCTGGGTTTTTACCACTTTATGCCCAAAATCGGTGCGATAAAAACCATTACCACCCAACCAATCTTCCCCCTCCTGTTAAACTACTCTGCAACTTCATTTCCCAATGACCGTTTGATCCATCCATGGAAGATCCAATGGCTCCAACTCACCCCGATCTCACCTCAATCGATAGCCTCCACCGAGCCATCTCCGCCATCCATTTCCCTGATCCGACGGTCATTCTTCCCGTTCACCCAAATCATCCACCTACCCATGCATTCCACATCCTCTGACCATTCTTTTTCCTGAAGAAGGAGATGATCAGCTCTTCCATCATCAGTCATAGTTAGATCCCCAAAAACCATATTTAACAGAAAGCATGGCAGAAAGGAAAAAAGGACAAGCATGACTCTGTAACTGAGTTTATCAGTCATGGACTCCACCAGTACAAGCACTCCAATAGCCTAAAAGGACAACACAACACCTGAACAGATCAGGTTCAGCCACTGAAGCAAGCAAACACATTCAGAGACTCCATCACATAGTTAAATGCGGTTGGTGGTCAATTATGACCCCTCCATACCTAAATGGCTAAGTGCCACAGTATTGAAAACTTATAAATACCCAAAAGAAAGATGTAATCAAGGTCGACATTTGATGTAAGGTTCAACTTCTGGAGACTGTAGAAATTTTTTCACTTGTAGTGTCTCATCTTCATTTTTAGCTAATACAATCTTCTTTTGTTGTTAACTGCTCACTGTCCATTTTCTTCTTGTTCTAAGCTTGTGCCTGATATGTTGTGTTCTTAAGCTCTTGGCCTTTAACATTAGATAAGTGTCATCTTATCTCTGTGTTAAAGTATTGATTGCGTCACTGAATAAGTTAATCAGGTTTCTTTCTATCTAATGAAGGAGAGCTATCATCCTATCTTTGCATTAATAGATTAGATTTACAGGTTTCTTTACTAGTTTCAGTTAGCCATCACATGGTCTTGTGCATCTACTATTGTGGTTAGTATTCCTCATATTCACCTTACATCTAAAACTATGAGCATTGGTGGTCTAAAGCCTTGTAGTCTGAGGGTGTTCATGCATGTTTGGGGTGAAACAGAGTGAAAGTGGTTATCTGGCTTGAACCAAACCATCATTCCTTCCATCAAACCTACAACAATAGTTGAATTTATATGTTACCAAGCATCTCCAAGCTACAACCTAGTAGAGTTTCTTGGAATCATAACATAATTGGTGCTATTGTTGGGGAGAGGAGATTGAAGCTCAGCTTCCCTGGGAGAATGACACAGATCCAGCTTTGATGATAGACAAAGTCTAGACACATTTTTGGTTGTAATCATCTATCCAGAAACTCTACTGGGGGTCGAACCTCTTGGTGACTCCACATTATAGTTCTAGCTTAGTTTGTGAGACATACTCGGAGAAATCCTCAGAAATCACCAGCTGACCCAGTGCCTGACCCTGAGAAGATTGTCACGCAAAGCAAGATATCGCAAAAAGGAGCATTAGGATCAAGTAAACCTAAACAATCTTATGCATCTCTACAAGAAAGGCTTGTAACTGAGCATGCACATGTTGAAAATATAGAGCCTAGCACTACCAATGAAGAAATACTTGCAAAGAATAAAAAATCTCCTTGTTCAATAAGTTCACCTTTGGATCTCAGTCCAAAGGAAGCCTCCCTTCTAGTCCATGATATTCCTTTAGCTCTGTCAGCCATTTCTCAACTCCCTACCTTTCAAATTGCCAGTATCCTTCCCTCTACCCCAGTCATGGCAGGCCCACAAACACCTACCAAAATGGAAAGAATCATAGCTACTAGGTATGGACCCCTGGTCCTGCCTGTTCCTTTGAATGCCAAGCCTACAAGAGAATATCAGAAATACATGCCTAGGTTCACTGAGACAGAGGGAGTAACAGTTGAAGAACACCTTGAGTCTTTTTATAGCTATGCTGATAACCTAGATATCAATGAAAATGATGTGTGGATGAGAGTATTTGTCCAAAGCCTTGATGGAGAGGCTAGAAAGTGGTTCAGAGAGCTGACCCCTAGGTCTATAGCAGACATTGAAGCATTAGATGATGTGTTTTTAAGGCACTGGGGAGATAAGAAAGACCTTCTATATTACCACACCAACTTTGGCAACCTCAAAAGGGAAAATGGGGAGTCATTTCCTGATTTTAATAAAAGATTCAATCGTATGTATAACAAGATACCAACTGAAGTGAAGCCTACCCCCACCTCTGCTAAACTCACCTATGCCAATGCCTTTGATTCTGATTTCTGCCTGCTATTAAGAGAAAGAAGATGTGCTTCTCTAGCTGAAATGCAAGATGCAGCCTTGGAGGTGGAATCCAATATCATGGCTACAGAGAAACTTAAAGAACATGCTGATAGAAGGAGGTAGAGAGATGAGACTTCTTCTTCATATTCATCTTCAGAACCCAAAATAGACAAAATGTCTAATATGATAGAGACATTGGCTACTAAAATATCCAAACTGAAGGTTGAGCAGAGTTCTTGGAAAGCAAGTCTTCCTAGTTCATTTGCTCCTAGAAATCCAAATCCATTAAGAAGAGTAAATGAACAATTACAGATCATTCAGAGGGGAAAAGAGGCTAGTGAAGAACAAAGGGTTAAGGCTCCTTTCTAGAACATAGTCATGGAGGAGGAACAATTTGATGAAGAGGATGAGATTCACTATATTGAAGACAAGGGCAGTGCTACCTTTTTGACACTAGCTACCTATGAAGATTCATTACTCAGGGACCAGACCAGTCAAGAGTGGGACATAAAAGCTATTTTGCAGACTGAAGATAAACAAAGCTATAACTTGAGGTCAAGAATTAATGTCAAAGAGAATCCTGCCCAAAGAGCTGCTATCCCCATAGAACAACAGATCAACAAATAGAAGAGACCAGCAGCTGATCCCATCATCCTCAAAGCACCAGCTCAAGAGGTAAGATGCCTAGACAAGTCCTCTTCCCCTTTCAGTTTTGAATCAGAAGTCCCGAAGTTGAAAATATTTGTACCTCTGATAGAACTGGTAAAGAGTGAGGCCTTTAGGAAGCCCATCCTTGATGCCCTTGAGCTGAAAGCCACACAAGCACCCAATGACTATGTGAATTTACAAGATGATAAACTTGTGGCTGTGCTTAGCCCGATGACTAAACTTGCTGATAATAATTCCCCATCATTTTATGTCTCCTTGACCATTCATGACAATATCCTCCACAACTGTTTGCTAGACACATGTGCCAGCCATATCTAATGCCCAAAGCTATCATGGAAGAGTTAGGCCTTGATATTACCAGACCTTATCATGACTTGCTCTCCTTTGACTCAAGGAAGGTGAAATGTCTGGGGTTAATCCAAGACTTGGCTATCACCCTAACTCAACTGCCCATGAAGAGCATGATGATGGATATTGTGGTAGCAGATGTTCCCCCTAATTTTGGTATGCTCCTTTCCATGGGGTGGATTAAGAGGTTAGGTGGAACATTGCAAAATGACTTATCTTATGCTACTATCCTAGTTTTTGGAGGAGAGAGCAGAAGATTGTACAAGGAAGCCCAACTTGCCTATATTATCAGTGATGAGAAGAATCCCACTAATCATCCCATTTACGCTGTGGACACTGATTTTGGAGCATGTATTCTCCAAATTGAAGAATCTCAGAGGGCCTTGGCGTAGCTTAAGAAACCAACAGGCCAGGTCATGGAAGAAGAAGGGACACAGGCTTGGGAGATGTTCTTTGATGGAGCCTATTCAAGGGAAACTGCAGGAGTAGGAGTGGTGTTGGTGTCTCCAAAATAAGAGAGAACACATTTGTATTTTAAGTTGACTTTCTAGGTCACCAACAATATAACAGAGTATGAGGCTCTAACATTGGAATTAAACAGTTGGTTTATGAAGTCCAGATAAAATATAGACCATCCTTGCCTAATAATGTCCAGTAATGGAAATTATTTGAGGATGATGATGAAGTAAATAGGTTTCTGCAAGTCATTGATGAATTCTCTAAAATTCAAATTGATCAAGAGAATGAAACCTTGGAGGAATGTCCCCAGCCCCAGCTAAAGAACAGAATTGGCCAAGACAACATTGTACAGTTGCCTAGCAATCATATACCTAAAAGGCTAATGCCTCTAGAGAAGATGTTTGACCATAATGATGTGCCTCATAAGATTGCCTAAAAAGAATATCAATTTGCAGTCCATAGGCATAACATAGGGAGTCCATATCATCCAAAGTATATAAATCTATCCACCCATTTGTCTGCTGCCCAAAGTTATGAGTAGTACACCTTAATGAAGCAATTTGATGATTTCTTTGCCTGGGAATATAGTGACCTTAAAACTTATGACAAAAATATCATCTAGCACAAGATCCCATTGGAGAAAGACACCATTCCTTTCAAGCAGAAGATGAGTCCCATGAATCCTTTTCTCCTCCCTCTGATTGAAAAGGAAATCAGGAAGTTATTGGCTGCCAAAATCATAGTTCCTCTGAGATATTCAAATTGGGTAGTTAACTTAGTAGTGGTGAGGAAGAAAAGTGGAGAAATTAGGATGTGTGTTGATTTTAGGAATCTGAACAAATTCTCTAAGAAAGATAATTATCCTCTACCCAAGATGGAGCATTTGCTGTAGAAAGTCTCAAGAGCCAAAGCGATGTCTTTCCTAGATGGATTTTCAGCGTATAACCAGGTTGTTGTACATCCAAATGATCAATAAAAGACTTCTTTCACCACTCCTTAGGGCACATTCATGTAATCTAAGATGAACTTTGGGCTGATGAATGTTGGAGCTACCTTTCAGAGACCTATGGATATAACATTTGTATGAGAGAAGGATAAGTTTGTCCTTGTCTACCTAGATGATATAACAGTATACTCTAGCAGTCATCAAGATCATTTGTAGCATTTAAGGAAAGTGTTTCTGAAGTGCATAAGGTTTGGGATATCAGTGAATCCTAAGAAGTCTCAATTTTCTTTAGAAGAAGGCAAGCTTCTAGGACACATTGTTTCTGCTGCAGGTGTCAAGATTGACCCAGAAAGAGTGAAAGCAATACAAGCCTTATCTGTCCCAAGATAAAAAAAGGACATCCAATCCTTTCTGGGAAAAATAAATTTTGTAAGGAGGTCTATTCCTAATTTTGTGGAACTGGTAAAACGCATCACCTCCATGCTAAAAAAGGGATCAGGGATCAAATGGATTGATGCAACAAGAAGATATTTTGAAGCCATCAAGAGAGCTATTATGGAAGTTCCCACTTTGATCAGCCTAGACTACAGCAAGGAGTTCCATATCTTCTCCATTACTTTCGGTGACACCCTTGTAGAAATATTATTGTAGAAAGATGATGAGGGTTCAGAGCATCCAGTGGCGATTTTCAGAAAAACCTTAAGGGATGTTGAACTATGGTATGTTATTATCGAAAAATATGCTTATGCTCTGATCAAATATTTGAAGGCTTTCTGAATCTACATCCTGCACTCCAAGGTAATGGCATATGCGCCCTCTGTTTCAGTAAAAGATGTCCTAATGCAGCCAGATGTTGATGGAAGAAGGGCTAAATGGATTGCAAAGCTTATTGAATTCAATATAGAATTAAAGCCCACCAAGCTTGTTAGAGGTCAGGGCCTTACCGAGATGATGGCTGAAGAAAATTGCATGATGTTGTACATGAATTGGATACGTACAAATTCAGACGATGGATAGATAGAAGAAGCAATAGTTGTTAGGACCCTACATTGTCCCTTTTTGACCATATATTTTTCTATTATGTCATCCTTTTCCAACCCATATTTAAAGTCCATGTTATTACTTTAATCCATTTTTCTGAAGGTATACAATATTTCTTCTCATTACTATACGTTTAATTTATTTTACATATAATTAGATTATCTTCATAGTTAATCATTGAATCGGATAGTTGCTGAAATAGTTTATCATTGCAGTCTATGTTGCTGAAATAGGTTGAAGTCTGTAGGGTTATCATTACAATTTATGTTGCTGAAACAGTTAGAACAGTGCACAAATCTCGTTGCTAAGATAGCCCGTGATTTGCATTTTAGATTCAGCAGCAACAAAAGGAGATCATCGAAGGAGCTGTTACACTGGCCGTAATAGCTACATTCCAAAGTCACCATTACCATAACCATTGTAACAACATTTTGTTAATGGAAGAACTGATTACCCTATTTTGGAATATTGGGTTAAAGATAGGATTTATAATGTAATAAATTGTAATAAATGCCTCCTCTTTAAAAAGAGGAGACATCTATATTACAGGGACTACAGACAGATTACGGGAAGGTCTAGTTGAAGGAAAAGAACCAGAATCTTTTGTAATATGATACATTGACAGATGAATAAAATATTGTTCTGAACATTCCTTTCTAGTTCCGTTTTTTGGGGAATCTTTTGAGAAGGACAGGGCCCACCTTCATCACAAGATTCACCCATTACATTCTTGTAGTGTGTTAAGCGTGTTTTCTATCCATACCTCATTAAGTTCTGCTTACTGAATATTGCTTATGCGTTATAGTTGAAACTCTGTTTTCCAATTGATTGCTCCATAACTCTCTTGAATTCATTCACAGTTAATCAGTGAGTGCTTTATTGGTAATTGAGTTTACAGAGTGAGTTGGTGAGCATAGTAATCAGAAACAGGTGTTGAAGATTCTTACTTAGGGAATAGGGTCCTGTTCTCTGTTACAGTATAGCTAGTCCCTTCCTTTGCAGATTGATTTCTTTTACTAGATTGTTCTTTTTAATGTAATCAAGGATTCTTTGATAATTATCTGCAATAGATCATTTTTTTTGTAACTTAGAGTAGAGCTTCAGTTTACTTAGGACAAGGTGTGATTAGTATATTTATCACTACAACTTTTATTGCTTTTGAGATTGAGCACATACAGTGTGTAGTTGCCTTTGAAATAAATAGATTTCCCTGGGTTGACAATTTATGTAGCACTTAGTTGTTTGAATTAATAAGCAATTAAAGTCACCAACATTTTGGCGCTGTTGCAGGGGAAAGCCATCTTGGATTTCAAAAGCGTTAATGTTTTTCTTTTAGATGTGCAGAATGCATGAGAGCATGCAAGAAAGCTAACCCTACAGGTGGTAAGGGCAAAGGAAAAGGAGGAAGCAGCATCATGGCAAAGGTTACAAAATGTTCACGGCTTCAGAGATATGGCTAATAGCACCTTCTATACTTACTGCCTAAGTAATTTTTTGTCCAAGGCCCAGTACCCAGACTCAGATTCAGAGTAAAGTTGCATGAGGATATGCAACCCTTTCAGTTGGGGGGGATGTTAGGACCCTACATTGTCCCTTTTTGACCATATATTTTGCTATTATGTCATCCTTTTCCAACCCATATTTAAAGTACATGTTATTACTTTAATCCATTTTTCTGAAGGTATACAATATTTCTTCTCATTACTATACAACCCTTTCAGTTGGGGGGGATGTTAGGACCCTACATTGTCCCTTTTTGACCATATATTTTGCTATTATGTCATCCTTTTCCAACCCATATTTAAAGTACATGTTATTACTTTAATCCATTTTTCTGAAGGTATACAATATTTCTTCTCATTACTATACATTTAATTTATTTTATATATAATTACATTATCTTCATAGTTAATCATTGAATCAGATAGTTGCTAAAATAGTTTATCATTGCAGTCTACGTTGCTGAAACAACCTGAAGACTATAGGGTTATCATTATAGTTTATGTTGCTGAAACAGTTAGAACAGTGCACAAATCTCGTTGTTGAGATAGCCCTTGATTTTCATTTTAGATTCAGCAACAACAAAAGGAGATCATCAAAGGAGCTGTTACACTGGCCGTAACAGCTACATTCCAAATTCAGCATTACCATAACCATTGTAACAACATTTTGTTAATGGAAGAACTGATTACCATATTTTGGAATATTGGGTTAAAGATAGGATTTATAATGTAATAAATTGTAATAGATGTCTCCTCTTTAACAAGAGGAGACATCTACATTAGAGGGACTACAGAAAAACTACGGGAAGGTCTAGCTGAAGGAAAAGAACTGGAATCTTTTGTAATATGATACATTGATAGATGAATAAAATACTATTATGAACATTCCTTTCTAGTTCCTTTTTTTGGGGAATCTTCTGAGAAGGACAGGATCCACCTTCATCACAAGATTCACCCATTACATTCCTGTAGTGTGTTAAGCATGTTTTCTATCCATACCTTGTTGAGTTCTGCTTACTGAATATTGCTTATGCATTATTGCTGAAACTCTGTTTTCCAATTGATTGCTACATCACTTTCTTGAATTCGTTCACAGTTAATCAGTGAGTTCTTTATTGGTAATTGAGTTTACAGAGTGAGTTGGTGAGCATAGTAATCAGAAATAGGTGATGAATATTCCTGCTTGGGGAATAGGGTCTTGTTCTCTGTTACAGTATAGCTAGTCTCTTCCTTTGCAGATTGATTTCTTTTACTAGATTGTTCTTTTTAATGTAATCAATAATTCTTTGATAATTGTCTGCAATAGATCATTTTTGCTATAACTCAAAGTAGAGCTTCAGTTTTCTTAGGACAAGGTGTGATTAGTATATTTATCACTACAACTTTTACTGCTTTTGAGATTGAGCAGATACAATGTGTAGTTTCCTTTGAAATAAACATACTTCCTTGGGTTGACAATTTATTTAGCACTTAGTTGTTTGAATTAATAAGCAGTTAAAGTTACCAACAATAATAAGACATAACCAATTAGTGACTGAAAATATAGCTTCTTGTGAATGGTATTCTACAATAGCTCAATTTTTGCTGAAGCTAGAAGTTCCTCCATGCCTTAGTTCAAGCCAAGATAGGACTATCAAGCTCAAAGTAGCCAAGTTCTGTATTCATGACAACTTGCTATATTGGAAGGATCCATCTGGAATCCTTTTAAGATGTCTGGACCAAGAACAATCTATGGAGGTCATGCATCACTGATCAGTTCCATTCTAGCATCTGTGGAGGACATCACTATTGGAAAATCAAAACCCACAAGATCCTCAGAGCTGGGTATTATTCATCCACCTTGTTCTATGATGTCTTTTCATTTGTAAAATATTGTGACAAGCGCCAGTGGTTTGAAGGAAAACAACAGTTGAAGTCCTTACCCTTGAAGCCAATACATGCCATTGGCCCTTTCTAGCAATGGGGCTTAGATTTGATAGGGGAAATTAATCCACATTCCAGTGGCCAACACAGATGGATCTTAGTAGCCATTTACTACTTCACTAAATGAATTGAGGCCATCCCTACTAGGACAGCTAATCACCTTGTGGTCATGAAGTTCTTGACAAAAAACATTTTCACCAGGTTTGGATGTCCACACAAACTGGTTATAGATAATGCAGCACCCTTCAGGGCAAAAGAGTTGGTGGACATGTGTGACTAAATGGGCATTAAGCTAGTACATTCCACCTCATATTACCCTCAAGGTAATGGTCTAGCAGAATCATCCAACAAGAGCTTGATAAGGATAATAAAAAAGATGCTGGAAGATAACAAAAGGAACTGGGATTCCAAACTAAAATTTTCATTGTGGGTTGACAGGGTGACCACCAAGAAATCCATAGGGAATCCTCTGTTCAAGTCGATATATGGCACTGCGGCTGTATTCCCAATTCAGCTGACCCTCCCTGTGGCCAATTTCTTGCAGGAAGAGTAGAATGAGGAAAGTGACATGGCAAAGAGGATTAGTGACTTGGCCGAAGTACATCAGATGAGAGATCAACTAATTGAAAATTCTGCAACACATCAAAAGAGAATCGAGGAAGCCTTTGATAGAAAGGAAAAGATGGAAAATTTTCAAGTTGGAGACTTGGTGCTTAAATGGGATGCACTGAAGGAACAGAAAGGCAATCATGGGAAGTTCGATGCTCTGTGGACTGGACCTTTTGTCATTGCTCAGATCCAAGGGAACAACACTTTCATGCTACAAAGTATGGAAGGAGAGACAGTTTTTGATGGCCCAGTCAATGGGCAGTTTTTGAAGGTTTATGTTGTTTAAGGCCTCCAGGCCTCAACATTGTAAATATGTTCCTTTTACAAGTTTTAGTGTAGGCTTAATTAGACTCCATGCCAAATGGAACACTAGGAAATATTTTTTATCTTGTTTTTGTATGAAAAGCAGTGGTCTACAGTTCTTGAAACCTCACAGGGAGGATTTCATCCCCAGAAGGAGCCAGTGCTAGCTCTGCTATGCAACGTTGATATTCTAAGATCAGAAAGGATCATGGCTTGATTGTTATGTCCAAAGAAGGGGTTTCACATTGGTCACTCTTCTCTTCTTTCCTTCTGCCCTGCTTACTCTCCTCCATCTCCATTTCCCTATTTGCCTCCTAAACTCGACAAAATAACCCCCTTTGACTTTATCCCCGAGAGCAAAACCCCAAGCCTACCACAAAACCCTACCATATGTCTTAGCGCGTTCATAACTTGTCATGTTGCATTCCCATTGTTGATCATCCCACTGATCCAATGGCTCCTGTCATACCTGATAAAGGTGACCCGCTCTAACACTCCCCACCATCAGATCATCTCCGCCAAGATCTGACGGTCTTCGCTCTCATCGCACTGGCAATTAGATTGAGCGTTAGCATGCGATGAGAGCAGCTTTCTCTCTCGTCTGCTACTACGTGTCAATCATTGAATGGAATCACTCAGCCCCAGGTTTTTACCACTTTACGCCTGAAAGCGGTGTGATAAAAACCATTACCGCCCAACCAATCCACCCTCTCCTATTAAGCTACCGTGCAACTTCATTTCCTGATGACCGTATGATCCATCCACGGAAGATCCAATGGCTCTAACTCACCCCGATCTCACCTTGGTCGATAGCCTCCGCCAAGCCATCTCTGCTGTCCATTTCCCTGATCCAATGGTCATTCTTCCTGTTTACCCAAATCATCCACCTACTCATGCATTCCATGTCCTCTAACAATTCTATTGCCCAAATAAGGAGATGATCAACTCTACCATCATTAGTTGCAGTCAGACCCCCAACCACCATATTTAACAGAAAGCATGGCCAAAAGGAGAAAAGGACAAACACGACTCTGTAACTGAATTTATCAGTCATGGACTCCACTGGTACAAGAACTCCAACAACCTAAGAGGATAGCACAGCACTTGAACAGATCGGGTTCACCCACTAAAGCTAGCAAACACATTCAGAGACTCCATCAGGTAGTTAAATGCGGTTGGTGGTCAATTATGACCCCTCCATACTTAAACGACTAAGTGCCATAGTATTGAAAACTTATAAATACCCAAAAGAAAGATGTAATCAAGGTTGGCATTTGATGTAAGGTTCAAGTTTTGGAGATTGTAGACATTTTGTCACTTGCAGTGTCTCGTCTTCATTTTCAGCTAATACAAGCTTCTTTTTCGTTTAACTGCTCACTGTCCACTTTCTTCTTGTTCTAAGCTTATGCCTGATATGTTGTGTTCTTGAGATCTTGGCCTTTAACACTAGATAATTGTCATCTTATCTCTATGTTAAAGTATTGATTGCATCACTGAATAAGTTAATCATGTTTCTTTCTATCTAATGCAGGAGAACTATCATCCTATCTTTGCATTAATAGATTAGATTTACAGGTTTCTTTACTAGTTGCAGCCAACCATCACATGGTCTTGTGCATCTGCTACTGTGGTTAGTATTCCTCATATTCATCTTACATCTAAAATTGTGAGCATTGGTGGTCTAAAGCCTTGTAGTCTAAGGGTGTTCATGCATGTCTGGGGTGAAACAGAGTGAAAGTGGTTATCTAGCTTGAACCAAACCATCATTCCTTCCATTAAACCTACAACAATAGTTGAATTTATATGTTACCAGGCGTCTCTGAGCTACAACCTAGGAGAGTTTCTTGGAATCCTAACAAAAATTCAATTTGTAGGTTTTGCTTCAAGGACTATAGATCTTAATGATGGGATTTGATTTCTCAGAGGTCTCCCCAATTTAGGATTTCCAATTCCCAATTATAGAGACCCCATATAAGTATGCCCTGTTTAAAAAACCTCTACAAGTTTTCTCTTAATCAAACCTTATTGTTTCTAGAGATCGATCCAATGTTACCATTAGGAAGAAAAGGGGAAAAGGGAAAAAGGCTATTAGAGGTGGAGTGATATGTGAAGGTTTTGTCAGAAAGATGGTGTTTCAAGCATTCATCTCCAAAAGGATATTTTGAGGGTCTTAGAGCTCAAAATCCCTCGGAGGTTGTTTCCAAATGATCTTTCTCTCTCTTAATTTGATAGGAGTGGGGGGATATCCTAAATTTAATTCTATAAATATGTCTTATGGGGAGAATATTAGAGATTTCTTCCTTAAATTTCGCTTGGATTGGAACGCTTTTATTATTGACTCTAAAGGGCTCTTTGGAGGGCTTCTAGTAGCCTATAACCTAGTGATGTTAAATTTAATTCCATTTGCAACTTAGCTAGTATCTTGAATGAAGGAAAAGTACAGTGTATTTATTTTTATCTAAATCTCATAAATTGTTATGCCCCGTACTTAAATAGGGAAGAATTTTGGAATGAAATAAAAAATAGTGGTTTGTTTTTGGAATAATGTTTAATATTTTCAAGAGACCTAAACCTAACTATTTCTAGAAAAGAAGTTTTGGGAGAAAAGTCTCATTTGGATCACTTGGCAAGGTTCTTTACAAAGTGATTTTCTGATACAAATTTAGTTTATGTATCTCCTTCTCCTTTAGCCCCTAACTTGGAAAAATACTAGACTGGAAAAGGAGGTTATGCCCAAGAGGTTAGATAGGTTCTTGGTTAATGAAAAACTTTTGAAGTAATGTGGAAAATACAAATGTTGGATAACAAATTCTAAGTTGTCTGATCATATGCCTATATTTTTACAATTGGACATGGGTATAGATACATTAAAAGCTCCCTTCAAGTTTAATAATGTTTGGCTAATGATCCATATTTTCAAGAGTTATTCAAAACTTGTTGGGGGAATTTAATTTTTGATAATTATCTTTCCCCCATGGATACGTTGGTTTTAAAACTAAAGATGTTGAAGAAATTTTTTATTGGTTGGGAGAAAGATAAAAACAAAGCTTTAGAAGGGGAACTAGTTGAGATTCAAGAGGCATATAATTTGGTTTGTATAGATTCTCTTTTTATTTTTTTTCTAAGTCTCATAAAGAAGAATTGATTAAATAGGAAACAAGAAAGAGGGAGATCCTCAAAACACAAGAGGAAACCCAGAGATTAAATATAAGAATGATTTTGGTTAAAATAAGGAGACGATGATACTAAATTTATCCATAAGGTAGCTAATCAGACAAGAATTTAGAATTGTATATGGAATTTGACCAATGGCTTTGGGGGTAGAATTTTTAAGCAATTGGAGTGGAGGAAGCTACTAAAACACATTTCTTTACTCATTTTAGTAAAATCAAAAATGAAAATATTGTTTCTCAGGTACATATATTACAAAACTACACAAGTGTGTTTTCTAAGGAAGAATATTCAAAGATTGGGTAATAGGTTTTATTAGAATAATTGGAAAAAGGTTTTGATGAAGCTTCCAAAAGATAAAAGTCTAGGGCTAGACAATTGGCCAACATAATTTTTCCAATTCTTTTTCTCTTTAATGGGAGAGGAACTTCTGGAGGTTGTTGAGGAATCCCAATCACAAGGCAAAGTGACTAGGGCTTTGAGTGCAACTTATATTTCTCTTATTACAAAAGTCTCAAGACCCAATTTTTTTAATTATTTTGGACTGATATCCTTATGTAATTTTATTTATAAGCTCATTACTAAAACTAGTGAAAAGGCATAAAACTAAAACTGGCAGAGAAAATTTCATTGGAGTAGTTTGGGTTCCTAAAAGACAAACAAATTCATGATCTAGTCGTGGTGGATCAAGAATGTTTTCATTCTATCAAAAATAAATTAAAAATGTTATCTTGTTTTCAAGATCTATTTATATAATGAATATGCTAAGGTGAGATGGTTGTTTCTTCATCTGATTTTACTCCAACTTGGTATGGATTGTGAAGTGATTGAGTGGATTATGGCATGTATATCTTCAACAAATTTTCCATTCTTATTAAAGGTAAAACATATGGTTTTTTTAATATCTATATGGGGATATAGAAAGATTTTCCTTTATTACCTTAGTGTCTTCTCATTGTAATAGAAGGACTAAGCAAATTGATTGTTAAGGAAAGAAAAACGAGTAAGATTGAAGGAATTAAAGTTACTTCTCAAAAAGTGGTAACACATATTTTGTTTGTGGATGATGTCTTATTATTTTTATTTGGTTTGGTGAAGGATTGGGATGCTTTTAATAGAATAATTAATCTCTTATTTGAGCCATATGGGTTAGTGGTTAACCTTTCGAAATTATCTTTTTATCAGTCTTGATGAATAAGCTGGATTTAGACATCATTAAAAATTTTATTTCTTTCAATGTTAAACCTTTAGAAGGAGGTTTGAAATATCTTAGTTTCTTTTTAAAACCTAATGGTTACAAAAGATAACATTGGTATTGGATTCTAAAAAAAATGGAGAAAAGGATGAATAACTGGATGTATATATGGATTTCTTTGGGATGTCATTTGATATTTGTAAAGGCTATTTTAAAAAATATTCCTATTTATTGGTTGACTCTTATGAAGGCTCTCGCAAGCATCTTAGACTCCATTAGATGAAAAATGTTCAATTTTTTATGGTCCAGAAAGAAAGTGAAAGAAGGAATTCATATTTTTAATTTGGAACACATTTTGTTAGGGCCTTCATTTTTCAGGGGTGAATTCTGATCAGAATATGGTTGCAAAGAACAACTAGCGAAATCCAAAAAATAGTTTGGTTTATTTGATTGGAGGACAATAGTGGAAACGAAAGAACCAAAAAACATAAAACCAAGTAGTTTTGTTGTAATTTGGCATGTTTGCAAAAGAAGGATCAAACTGTTAAAGTTGAAGGAATCAAGCAAATGTGGACAAGCGAGTGTGGATCCTATCAGGTGGTTAGAGTTGACTCCATCAAGCAAGCACGAACAAGGTCAATGGTCCAAAATCTATATATAGACATGCAAAGTGAGTTGCACAAGAGGGAAAGATAGTAGAAGAAGGCCCTTATGTTTCCAAAATTAGTATCCATCCTCTATTACTGTAATTCTATTATATTTTCGCCTAATATTGTGATTGTAAAGGATTTTGGGAGGGATATTTGATAGATCTAGAAGAGCTAATGTAAATCTATAGATTTAATATTGATCAGGATTTCTACCAATGAAAGGAGATCATTGTAGGAATTCTTCTATGTTTTATGCATGAATATATGCATGTTCATGTGGCTGAATTTTTTTTTTTTTTAGTTTCTGCTAGTTTTGTCTGAAGTGTCTTTTATCTCTTGCACAAGGATTATTTGACTAATATGTGAATTTGGATGAATGTGATGTATATTTTACTTGATGTAATGGATTCTAACACCATCTAAAACCCAAAACATCCTATAAAAGTCTCGACATGCCTTAGGTGAGACTTTCTTGCCTTGAGGAAGATCAAACATGTCGAAGTTATACTATACTACAACAATGCCCTTTGTTGGTACCCTGTGGTAGAAACCTAGGTCTCTATAATAAATTTTTTGCCAACACATTTCTCTTCCCAAGAAACAAGGGGTTGGGGTATTAAGAACTTATATTGGTCTAGTAAGGATTTAAACTTGAAAATTATTTAGAGGGTATATTTTAGGGAGGATCTCTGGTCACAAATTATAAAAAGTAAATATCTAAAGAATAATTTAGTTATTTCTTGGATAAATAGACACCAAACATTTGGAGGAATGTTTCTATAATTTGGAGAATTTGAATGCAATATTACAAATGGCTAGTTGCTTGACTAGCTTAGAAAATTGGAAATGGGAGACAAGTTTTCATTGGAATGTATTTTTTTTTTTTGGGAAATATAGATTCGTTTTGTCTTTCTAAAGATAATATTGTTTTTATGCATTTAAAGGGTATCTTTAGATTTGTTCAAGTAAAACATGAACAAGTTTTGGTTGAATTCTATTATATTTTTGCTATATATCTACGATTACAAGGAACACTTGCATCAAAATGGGACAATTATGTTATGGCTCTTTCTCAAGTAGTGATCAATTTGTCATATTTATATGATGAAATTATGTGGAGCTAGAATGTAAAAGAAAGACAAGGTAACATCACTTTTAGCATATGAATCCATTTCACATTTCTTATTGCAAAACCATCTTATGAAGTGGTGGTATTCCCTTTTATGGAAATCGAATTTACCTATTAAAATCAAATGCTTTAGGTGATTGGTTCTTTAAAGGAAAATTCTTACTTGAGATAACTTACATAAAACAGGTTTCAGGGGACCAAATATATGTTATATGTGTAAATTAGATATTGAATCCATTTCTAATCTACTTCCTTTCTTCCCTTTTGCAAAAACTATTTGGAGGACTTTGAAATATAATTTATAGTTTATGGGTACCTGGGAAGGATCAGACTTCGAAGATACTTAGGAAGTGGATTTTGGAAATTTTCAATTTTCAAATTGTTCCTTTCTTTGCGACTTGGGAATTTTGGATCTATAGTAATCATATAACTTTTTAATGAAAAGTTCCAAATGATGTAACTGTTTGTAACAAAATTGTGGCTTTCTTCTTGGAATTTTTTGGATATCACAAGAAAATTCATTAATCATTATGACCGTTTAAGTACTATTTCAACATGGACTTTATGTTTTGAGCAGATGCCAATTTTGTTACAACTTCAGTCAGTCATTTCTTTTTGGAAAATTGGGACATTTGTTTATATGTATATGAGTTGTTATTAGTTTTGTGGGGTTGAAACTTTTATCATTTTGATATGAGCTTAGATGTCTAGAAAGAGTGTTTAGAAAGTTTAGAAACTCAATTCCTTATGGTTATTTGACTCTTAGAAGCCATAGTTTGGCCTTTGGAGCTTGAATCTATATGTAACTTTGATTCTATCTAATGAGTAGCAAGTTACTGTGTTTTTTCTTTTGTGAAAAAAATAATAATCCCTTTATGAAAATTGATTGATATTCAACTACAATACACAAAACTATACACAAGACCCAAGTTTATATTAATAATATTTTTTAACAATAACATCTATCATATCAATTGATTTGAAATATTACATAATATAGGTTATAATATGTATATAATTTTGAGTAACATATAAAAAAATAGAGCTTATTGTTAAGTTAGTTAAGATATTGATTATTAATTATCCTAGATTTATCTTAGCTTGGGATCTACCAAGTGTTGAGAGGGACCAATTTTTTTTTTCTCTCTAAAAGAGGTTTGCATATCAAGAGATTTAATCCCTCTTGGTGCTTGGTAGATCCAGAGTTAAGATGGATCTAGACTAGTTTAATTTCCCCCTTTAAATACACTATATTACACATGAATACCATCGATCAATACCATGGGTTCTCATAAACTTGGAGCTCAAATACCACCGGTAACTTGACCAAGTCAAGTGTACCTTAACTAATCAACAAAAAGTAATAATAATAATAACATAAAATTTTTATTTTTGTTAGTTTGGTTTGAATTTATTTTTATTTTAACATACGATTATTTTTTACTTTTATTTTTATTTTATTTTGACCCTGTCAAAATGTTTTACTGGTAGTTATAATCATTAATTATTTGTATTTTATTTTATTTTAACCTAGTTAAAATTTTATAGGACATTACATTATGTTACATTACATTACATTACAACATCTCTACCATACTAGGCTAGAGTGTGCCTCTTTGCGCAATTAAAACATATGAAATCAACATTTATTTATTTTTTGTATATATGTATATTTTTCCTCACATTTAAAAAATATTGGCATACATACTTACATTATGCCTACATATCTCCCTTATATTGGGTTGTTGATTTCCTCTTAGCACAAATAAGGTTAATAGATTTATAAAGTGTAGTCATTATTAGTTGTGAAAAATTAATTTAAGTTTTTTTTTTTAAGATTACACTTAGTAAATGGAGTACATTTTTGAAAATTTTAAAAATAAGAATGAAATTCAAATTAATATTATTGTTCATAAAAATTTAAATGGTACCAAAATTATACTACCGCAATAGAAAACATAAAGAAAATATAGATGTCCAATAAAGCAAGATTTAACTTTTCAATCTAAAGTTACCACAACTTCACTAGTGGAAAATTAGATTGCAAGGTTTCACTGTCTTAAAGGGTAAATGGCGATCACAAAAGTAATCTACTTACTTGAGTTTGATGATTGTGTTTTTTTTAATATACATTCATCAAATCGTGATTATTTAAATAAATCATAAGAAAATATGCTTGAACGAGTTTCACCTCCTAGTTGAACGAGTGTCTTTTCAACTCTCTAGATGAAATAATTTTATAGCAATATTTTGAAGACCATTTAGGTCCTTTATAAAACAAATTCAAAGTTAATTAGAAATTAAGCTACAACTAATAAAATGAAATGTAATCTAAAATATAAAGGAAATATAGTTGATATATAAGAAAACTTGAGAGATAAAAAGGAAATATTTCCAGTGGAAGTATGCACGATAGGGAAAGAGATATTATCTACACATAAAACCAATACATATTATCATAGTATATGGGCCCTCTAGACTTGGCCTATGCGTAGTAAAAATCACTAACTACTATAACTCAAAGCTATTATATTGGGAGAATAAGAGCAATGATAGAGAGCTTAATTAATTTTTTTATGTTTATTTTTGGTCTCCTAGCTTTTTAATCTTCGCGTCTATTTACAAATATTGAAATAAAACAATCTAAGATGCGATTTCTCTCATGGAATAACTACAAATTGTTTTGGCATCTAAACCTAGACAAATAGATCATGTAGAGTGTGAATCTCGACCCTAATAATGCATTCTCTTTACTATTGTATTATCTTCTTGATGGCATCCACATCGACAAGAGCATTTATTGAGGGTATCTGTTTTTCCTTTTGTGAACGCAAGGAGAACCATAACAGGTTCTGAAGGCAAGGATTAAAACCCATATTCATGATTTTTCTAAAATTTCCAATGACCAACTCAATAAACAAAGAATTATCGTAATGATTTTAGTCCTAAAAATTTTGATAAAATAAAAATTCCAACATTTTTATTTGGTCATTACTCTAATTTAAAATAAGATAGTAAAAGTACCTCGTATGGTTTTATTTGTATTTATTGTGGAAAAATGTGGTCAAAATGTGTAAATATGAGAAAAAAGAGGGTAAATAACCAAAACGGACAAGTTTAGATATTCTCTAAATAAAGAAACTAAGTGCCAACATTTCCCCAAGGAAAATCCATTGCATGTCCTGATACAATCTATACTCAAAATGTTGACAAAGTTGTGTTTACTCCATTCTCTATTCAAATAGCTTGTGCTTGTTGCAACAAAACATCCACATTGGATATGGATCCCTTGTAAATTGGATTCCTTGTCTTTTGCATCAAAATTTTCACCTTGAGCTTTTCCTTATTTAGTTTCAACGCCTAGTATTTTTCTTTGTATCATTAATATTATGCTTGTTTCACCAATAAGCATTTTCTTTCTTCAATCTTTAATTACACAGTAAGGTATTTCCCTCTGAAATGAATGTCCCTACGGTCTACCTGTCATCACTGTACTCCGTTAGATTGTGTGTTAAACGATTAGAATAGTGTTAGTCAGAAAGTAACCGTCGCAGGTTTGAAATGAGAAGACCCTCGGAAGCTGAAGCGAACAGCCTCCCATATCATATCTATTTTTGAGATTCAAAGCATACAGATTTTTCCAATTTCTCTACATCCGAAGACGAAGGGGGCCATGGAGGAGAAGATGAAGGGGGCCATGGAGGAAAAGCAGCAGGAAAAGCAAACATGCTCGGTAAAGCTTGGTCTGTTGGTTATCTGTTACCTGGTTTCGCTGTTTAATGATTATTACAGTTGCTTATTGCTTATCTGTTACTTCTATGCAGTGTAGAGATTAGAATGGCATCACTCTAAATTTAAGAGGCACCCATGTTCTAATTGTGGCTGACGGATCACCAGTTACCTGTTTCACTGATTATAGTCAAGGAAACAGTGTAGCATAATTATGTTAATCCCAATATCTGTAATATATATTATTATTATTCAATGTGTAGATGGAGCAGTGGAGCCAGGCTCCAGCCTTAAGCCTTCCTTGCACGGCAACAGAGGTTTTGGGAATCCCCAAATGGCAACTTCAAATTTGGATTTCACCCAATTGGAAATGATGGGTTACATGTTCTGGGCATTTCAATGATTGACACTATGGTGTGGACTGCAGGTGGGAATGGTGGTATCAGAGTGGCTGACAGAGCTTCCTTTGATTTCCAGATTGATGGCAACCTCATTTTGCGCAGTGGACTCAACACCACGATGTGGCAAACCAATACTGCGAACCAAAGCGTATCGTCTGCTGTCATGCAGGACGATGGCAATTTTGTAGTGAAGAATAGCACTTCCAGCAGCGTTTGGGAGAGCTTTGCCAATCCTACTGATACCCTTTTGGTGAATCAAAGTTTCCATGTGGGACAGAGCCTCCGCATGTATGTTTATTCATTGACTCTGGAGCCCAGTGGGAATTTCACATTGAAATGGACGAATAACATCACATACTGGAATCAGGGTTCCCCTAATTGCTCCAGAGCACATTTGAGCAATCAAGGAATTTTTACACTCTCCAATTCTTCTCGTGATCAGGTCTGGATGGCATACAGCAGCAATTACACTGATGCCTCGATCTCATTGCGAAGGATCAAGCTTGAATCAGATGGGAATTTGAGGTCCTATGGGTGGGTTAAAAGCTCTGGAACATGGCAGCTGGGCTGGAGCGCAGTAGAAGACCAATGCAAAGTGTATGGATGGTGTGGGAACTATGCGGTGTGCGTTCACAATGACACAGCCTCGTACTGCACATGCCCATCTGCAGATTTCGTTCCCATAGATCCCAAGGATTCCACACAAGGGTGCAGGAGAGTGCAGGGCATTGCAGGGTGTAGTAACCAGAGCATGGTTGTATTGGACAATACTGAATTCTTCTCATATCCTCCAGAATCAGAGTCACAATCAGAGATATTCAATCTGGGTATAACAGATTGTAGGCAGAACTGCCTCAGGAATCCATTCTGTTTTGCAGCTACACTCATGGCGGATGGTTCGGGCACTTGCCGTATGAAGACCGAGAATTTCACAAGTGCCTATCAATCAGCGGCCATTCCAAGCACATCTTAGGTAAAGGTATGTGGTCAACGTCGTCCTCTGGCAACGCCACCCCCTGCAATTATATTCTTGGGCTCAACCAAAGAATCTGCCATTCGAATTGTAGGGGCAGTTGTAGGACCTATTATTGCCCTGATTACTATCGAGATATGCATCTGGTTTATTTTCTGTAAAAATAATCTGAGGTTTAGATTTGGGCAGCTACCATCCCAATATACACTTCTCGAATATACCTCGGGATCTCCAGTTCAGTTTTCCTACAAGCAGCTTCAGCGCTCAACAAGGAATTTTATGGAAAAGTTGGGCTCAGGAGGGTTTGGAACGGTGTACAAGGGAGAATTGCCCAACAAGACAATAGTCTCAGTAAAGCAGCTGGAAGGGATTGAACAAGGGGAGAGACAATTCCGTATGGAGGTGGCAAACATCAGCAGTACTCATCACTTGAACTTGGTTAGGCTAATCAGAAGGTCGCCATAGATTACTGGTTTATGAATTCATGAAAAATTCTTCCCTGGACACATTCCTTTTTTCTTCTTCAGACCAATCCAGGATACTAGATTGGGATAAGCGGTTCGGTATAGCCCTAGGAACTGCAAGGGGCATCGCCTACTTGCACGAAGAGTGCAGAGATTGCATTGTTCACTGTGATGTTAAACCTGAGAACATTCTCCTAGATGATAATTTCAGTGCAAAGGTTTCTGACTTTGGGTTGTCGAAGCTCATCAGTCGCAAAGGTCGTCGCAAGCGCTCAATGACTAGTGTTCGGGGCACCAGAGGATACTTGGCTCCAGAGTGGCTTGCCAATTTACCCATCACTACCAAGTCCGATGTTTTTAGTTATGGCATGGTTTTGCTGGAGATCATCAGCGGTAAAAGGAATTTTGATACCTTGACGTCAAGGAGAAAGAAATTCTCACTGTGGGCGTTTGAGGAATTTGAAAGTGGAAACATCTTAAACATTACAGATGAGAAGCTTGGTAGAGATCTGAATATTGATGAGGTAAACAGAGCACTTCAAGTTAGCTTCTGGTGTATCCAGGAGCACCCCTCACAGCGGCCAACTATGGGGAAAGTTGTCCAGATGTAGGAGGGCATTTTTCCTATGGAAAAACCACCTGCTCCTAAATCTTTGGAAAGCTTTGAAAGCAGTACCAGCGGCAGCGGTAGTGCCAGTGAAATGGCAATCTCAGTGCTTGCAACACCCAGTCATCCAGTTTCTTCTATCTCTTCTGTGAGCGCCATTCTGTCTTCAGGTCTCTGAAAAAAAATCCTGAACAGAGACTCTCCAGGAGTCTCCAGCCGCAATTACCTATCAATGCTTGCAACACCCAGTCATCCAGTTTCTTCTATCTCCTCTGTGAATGCCACTCTGTCTTCAGATCTCTGAAAAAAATCCGGAACAGAGACTCTCCAGACGCAATTAGCGATCAGTGCTTGCAACACCCAGTCATCTAGTTTCTTCCATCTCCTCTGTGAATGCCATTGTCTTCAGATATCTAAAAAAAATATGAGAAGACTCCCCAAAATATGAGAAGACTCCCCAGCCACAATTAGCCATCTTCTCCAGACCAGTTAAGTTGTATGAAAAGACAGGTTCTATCATCATTCCTGTTCATTCTTATCAATAAAACGATCGCCATAATTTGGTTTCGTTTCAGCTTAAAATTTAGGAAAAAGGAATTATTTTGTCGTGTCAAATGATATGTTATTATATTTAGATTGATATACTAATGCTATTAGTTAAAGACCGTCGTTCTTATGCACTTCTCCTTTTATTTTTTGAAGGTTGCAACCAGGATCAAATTTGAGGGGAAGATCCTCACTGTTATCTTCACTGCTATGTTATAGACATGAAATGAAATTTATTAAGGGTAAATATTTTAATTTGGAAGATTGTTAGATTATTTTTTATTTTAGATTTTACTGGTTAGTGTTTCACTTTTGGTAATTGATAATTTATTATTTTTATAATTTTGAGTTTATTAAAGAGATTAATTTTTTGAAAAGATATTTGTAATTCTAAAGATTTAATGTTTTGCGATATCTTATTTTAAAAAAGTGTTTTTTCCTAGTGAAAAAATATCATTTTTGAATATATTTTGATTATACATTTTATGTGTTATTGTTAGTTACTCATTAATTTTGATTTTATTACAATTTTTAGGCCGTACCTGTCATCACTGTGCGCCGTTAGATTGTGTGTTAGACAATTAGAATAGTGTTAGTCGTTCGATTAAAAAAGGTAACTGAATGGTTGTAACTGTTCATAATAAACTCACATCACCCCAACTGTCACAGGTTTGGAATGAGCCAACACTCAGGACGCTGAAGCGAACATCGTATGCCTCCAATATCTGTTTTTGAGATGTTTTTGAGATTCAAAGCATACGGATTTTTCCAATTTCTCTACCATCTGAAGACTAAGGGGGCCATGGAGGAAAAGCAGCGGGCCTTTATAAAAGAGCTCATCTGCGGGAGAACCAACGGAATCCAGCTCGATTGAGGCAGCCTGGACAAGTTTGAGTCCTCGGTGGGGTATATCAAACTCGAATTCTCTCGAAACCGCCGCACTATTCATATTCAGTCTCCTCTTGCTCACGCCATTAGAAACCATATCCGAGCCAATTGTAAATTTATCAAAAATAAATTCAACGATCTCTTCATAATTCAATACCCGGGATGAGTCTCCCAGCAAGAAGTATGCGGAAATTATTTCTGTCCCTCAAGATCACTCCCAGCATAGTAATAATATTCATTCAGTTCAATGCCTAATTAAGTTCTGGAGCATCTTTTCGCCCTTTCAGCAATTGTATTAGTCTTTTAAAAAAAATGTATTTATGTTTGGACGAAATGGGGTTGTCATGCTCTTACATCTCCTCGGTGTTTCACAGGTTTACTCATTTCCATTTATTTTCCTCGGTGTTTCACAGGTTTACTCATTTCCATTTAATGAATAAGATTGCTGATATCTCTTTTTACAGTTCATTCTATAAATAAACAGGGTTATGGGTTTCATTCTTATCGTTTTGACGAATACTGTTATTTGCATTTGCTTACTGTATATAATTTCTACAGCGGAGATTTCCCAGTTTCCCCAATAAAACTCTTTCTTTGAAATTGGGGTTTCTTCCCCAATAGGGTCAATCTACCTGAACAGGTTACCCTGGCGGGAGGATAGGTATTTTAATACCTCACTTACCCTCAAACCAGTGTATTGGCACTATGAACATGGTTCATTTACTCCCTTTACTTTAGTTTATCAGTCACAGTGTCTCTATTGATAATGGGAGAATTACACTAAAATTTCAATCCTGTTAGACAGGTATATCTCACAGTATGCTCTATCAATTTGTACAATTTATTTGTCCAAGAATGCATCCTCAAAGAAGTATTGTGCATCGACAAAACTTTAAAATGGCTCATCGACTTTTCCTTTGGCAGCTCCGTCTTCACCGTCCTACCTATTGTTCCTTTCCTGTTGGGTGCAAAAGAAATAGTAGTAATCTTTAAAGAAGAGTCACCTCCGACCTTATTATCGTACTTTCAATTTGAAGAAGAGATTGAGAGTCCCTCTCACGGACTCGTTACTTAGCCCTATCTACCTGCAATGGCCATGTAAATGCAATTATATATATAAACATATATCATGTGACATTCCAAAAGAATCAAGGAAACGACTTTTGAAAGATAGAGAAGAGTTTTAAGTAGGAAAAATTGCAAATATTCCTCGATGTAACCAGAAAAAGTTGTTTTATTGTTGCTCTACCAGCAGAGGAGGATCACAACCAAAATCGAACAAAAATATGCCTAAAAAATGCCCAAACGTAGACGAATCAAACTACTCCTCCACAACCACAACCATTGTAGCCAGGAAAATATGGTTGGAATAAAAAAACAAATAGAGAGCGACACAAATACGAATGGGAAGAAAAGGTATGCAAAAGTATTGGACAGATTACTGCAATTGAAGCAAGAAGGGGAAGCGTCATGCCTCTCTGCGAAGACAATTCGAAGGAAGCAAGAATAAAAAAAAATTAATTGAATCTAAAATTACAATTGAACCGAAAAGGTAAAGCGTCATCGATCTCTATGGAAGAAAATTGTATTGAGGCAAGAACAAAAAATAATTAATCGAATCTTAAAATTGTAACACGTTGATGTAACGCTGACAAGTTTGGTAATTCAGTTCAATGCCTAATTAAGTTCTGGAGCATCTTTTTACCCTTTCAACAATTGTATTAGTCTTTTTAAAAAAATGTATTTATGTCGGGACGAAATGGGGTTGTCATGCTCTTACATCTCCTCGGCGTTTCATTGGTGTTTCACAGGTTTACTCATTTCCAGTTAATGAATAAGATTGTTGATATCTCTCTTTACAGTTCATTCTATAAATAAACAGGGTTATGGGTTTCATTCTTATCGTTTTGACGAATACTGTTATTTGCATTTGCTCGCTGTATATAATTTCTACAGCAGATATTTCCTAGTTTCCCCAATGGAACTCTTTCTTTCAAATTGGGGTTTCTTCCCCAATAGGGTCAATCTACCTGAACATGTTACCCTCGCGGGAGGATAGGTATTTTAATACCTCACTTACCCTCATACCAGTGTATTGGCATTATGAACATGGTTCACCTTTACTTTAGTTTATGAGTCACAGTGTCTTTGTTGATTATGGGTTGAATAACATTACCATTTCAATCCTGTTAGACAGGTATATCTCACAGTGTGCTCTATCAATTTGTACAATTTATTTGTCCAAGAATGCATACTCAAATAAGTATTGTGTAATTCTTACATATACCACTTGTTGTCCCAGTTACATGTTTAATTCATAGGTACATAATAAAAGCAATGTTTTCTTACTTAAGCTGTATTCTTTACTTATCTATATAAAAGCAATGTTTTCTTACTTAAACTGTATTCTTTAGTTATCTATTGCACAATTTATTTGTCCAAGAATGCATACTCAAATAAGTATTGTGTAAGTCTTACATATACCACTTGTTGTCCCAGTTACATGTTTAATTCATAGGTACATAACAAAAGCAGTCTCTTCTTACTTAAGTTGTATTCTTTACTTATCTATTGCGCTCTCAGCAACATATCATAAGCAGTATTATTTGGCTTATCTAATGCATTCTCATAACATAAACAGAACTACTTTTTCTTATCTGATGCATTCTCAGACGCATAACCTAAACGAAATTACTTATTCTTATATGTTGGATTCTCAGAAGCATATCATAAACATAATTACTTCTCTGATGCGTTCACAGTTTTCCAAGAAAGTGAATTTGGGACAGGACCACACCTCCCAGCCTATGCACTGGCAATGGCAATCACGTCCAAGTTCCCCCCGAGCATCCTCCTTCTGTTACAGTTGTTGAGAGTAAACTCTCACAGGTTACTTCTCAGGACTCAAAATCGTAGTCCAGCCCGGAAAAGTCAGATTTTCTCTCTAGGAGGGAGGTTTCCACTGGCACCAAGCCAGCTCTAGATAACCTTCCCCAAGGCAGCCCCAGATAACCTTCCCCAAGGCAACACAGTGTTCACACTCTGTTTCTCTAGGTGGTCACCTCTCTCCTTACGAACCCCTCCTCATGCCCTCTGAACTCTTTTTGTCTCCAGGACTTCGAAACTACCCGGTAGTGCTAATTCTGCCATGGTAAACTCAATTCCAGTTTGTGCCCATATGGAATATTGTCTAGCGTGTTTCTTTGCAAAATAACATTTGGTTTTCTACAGTATGAAGGAGCTGCAGCAGAAGATGGCCGGAAGCGAAGCATATTTGACACTTTCACTCACAGGGAAGGTCTGTTTCATCACATATCTACATTCATCCCTTCATTTGCATTCTACCCAGTTCCTTACCTTACTTTGGGACTTTCAAGGCCAAGGCTCGAAGTGAGTTGTTGTTTGTTTTCACTGTATTGTCAGGGATTCCTGTGTATGGAGGTAATGGAGATGTAGCTGTTGATCAATACCATCGTTACAAGGTATTATTATCTGCAAATCTAAGAACAATAAATGTCACTAGGACAACCTATATGCAGTGGCTACTTGTAAGCCATCCTCAAGCTTTATGTGCATGTCCAACCCCATTATTGTTGTTTTCATACTAATGTATCTATAGTTAAACTCCTAGATGATTTGGGTATCAACCTGATGCAAAATTTCATGTGGGTTTTGAAGGAGGATATTGATCTAATGTCTGCGATGGGAGTAGATGCCTATAGATTTTCAATCTCATGGCCCAGGCTTATTCCTGGTATATTTCTGTTTGAGCTCTGACCACATGTTTAATCCTGAGAATTTAGTAAACACTCAATGGAAAATGGTAGGAAATAACTATTTCACATATATTGATGCAGATGGCGAAGGACCCATTAACCCAAAAGGCGTTGAGTAGTATAATGACCTCATAAATGAGCTTTTGTCCCATGGTAGTATTTATCGACAAACTTGTCTCTCTACTTTGTTTTTATTCCTGTGACTATCATCCTCAAAACTGTTAATCGTTTCACAATGCATGTCTCAGGCATTCAACCACATGTGACATTGTACCACTTTGATCTGCCCCAAGCTCTGTAAGATTCCTATGGAGGTTTTTTAAATCCACAGATTGTGTAAACATCATGTCATCTCCTGTTCTTGTTTTTCTTCCCATGTGGGTTGACACACGAGTCAAAGCATCAATTTATGGTGCATTAATAACCTTATGGTTAGAGAAGCAGAGTTCTCTAATCTACTTCGATCTTATGCAGGGAGGATTTTAAAGCTTATGCAGATGTGTGTTTCAGAGAGTTTGGTGATCGAGTGAAATATTGGTCCACTTTCAATGAGCTCAATGTCTTTGGCACTGCAGGATATGATGACGACATTTTCCCACCTCAAATATGTTCCCAACCATTTGGAAATTGTATTGCTGGAAACTCAACTGTTGAGCCATATATTGTTGGTCACCATGTTTTGCTATCACATATAGCTTCTATGGAGCTATACAGGAAAACTTATCGGGTTCTTTTCCTCTCTGATCTATGTTCATCTCCATTCATTCTATGAGATTTTATAAATTTCTCGTTGAATGTAGGAAAAGCAAAAGGGTTGGATTGGATTAGTAATTTTAGTACATTGGATGATACCTCTTACCAATAAATCCACAGATGTGGCTGCTACTCAAAGAGCAAATGATTTTATGGTGGGCTGGTGAGTGATTTCTACTTTCATTCTGCCAATTTTGATATTTTCGATCCGTTATTTGATTACAACACATTCTATTTTCAATCCATTATATGATATTGTTGCTCCACATCTTGGATTGGTTTTACAGCTATACAATCCCCTCTCTAAAGATCAGCTCAAAACTCTGCCAAGGATAAATTTGTTAATGACAATCTCTCTTAGAGCATCTCGGATTGGTTTTCCAGCTATACAATTCCCCCCTCTCTAAAGAACAACTCAAAACTCTTCTAAGGATAACTTTGTTAAGGACAATCTCTCTCAAGTTCAAAACTCTGCTAAGGATAACTTTGTTAAGGACAATCTCTCTCAAGCCTACTGTTGAGACAAGGGGCTCCTTCAGAATGCTAACTAATTTGGGATAGGCAACCTCAATTTACTAGATTTTTCTACTACAACAATCTGTTGAGCTTTTTAGCTTTTGCTTTCTGGCTGTTTCCAATTGTCAATATATTCCTCTAAGAAAATGGAATACCTCAAAGGCTCTCTTGGGGTTCATAATTTAATTTTTATTTCAGCTTTAGATCTTTAAACACAAATGTCTCAAGTTTTATTTGCTTTTGCTTTTGCCCATTTCCAAACGTTAGTACTCTAAAAAAGGCATTAGGCTTTTTTTAGTCATAATTCAACTTTTATTTTTGGGACTCAAGTAGTTGTTGAGGCAAAAAATGGTTCAATTATGGTGTTGCATGGTTTTGATGTTATCAAAGCACACAACCATCGACAAATCTTTCCTTGTTCCACTATTGGCCCTAGAGGTACCTGGAGATGTCATTTCTTGGATCAGGTGACCAGGTTCTTCCCAGTTGCAAAATTAGACAAATTCCAGTGAAGTGAACTGAGAGTTTAAACTTCACCCCACATTTGGATTTGTTTGTCTACATTATTACAGAGGTGATTATGGTTTGTGGACTGCCTTTTTGGTCTTCCTTGTTAGACTATTTTACTGCATTCCTGGTGAGTCACAAGAACTCAAATGCCATCCTATTTTACTTACTTGGTCGTTCTTTCTTGCATAGTATATTGAGTTGAATTGCATGACAGAATTGTAGTGTTTGAAAAACATAATTTGTTGGGAACAGGGGAATTGGAACTGCCATTTTTATTTGTGTTACTAGTGATTATTGCTCCTTATCAAGCCATGAACCTGAGGCAAGTTGTTGTTTTCCTTAACAAATGATTGAATTGGTGTTTGGAAATGTGGATGGTAGTTTATGGGATGTTGTTGATTTGCAGAGGAACCCAAGCTGGAATGGTCATTTCCATAGCGGCTTCTGCATACTTGATCTATCAACACGTCACCAGGACAGGGGGTATTAAAAAGGCTTTTGATCAGGGAATTGTTGTACCCACCATTTCTACTGCGTGCCTTATCTGCGTGTCGTTCATATTCCCCATTAAAGGGTATATATTTTAATTTAACCAAGTGTCAAGCCTAAACAGTGCCATATTTGTAAAGCCATCTTGACTCCCTACTTAAAATTTTCAAATTATTATTGTGGAAAATAGTACATGTAAGGTGGTGTGTAATAAAGATCTAGTATATAAATAAGTCCAACAAGCTGCACGATTGACTCCTTGGGAGCCTTGTCTTCTTGGCAAATCATGTCAATTTGGATTGCATGAGAGATTGGTTGAGAAAATTAGATCGGCTCTTTCTGGATATGTTTGAACCTCCTCTGTCCTTTGCAATGGTAGCTGGTTGGCTGACTTGTTGAAAGCACTATTTTTGTCCATGGAGGCAAAAACTGTATGAATAATATTTTAAAGAACACAAATTTTTTTTTTTTTCAGTGGTCAAACCATGCCTTTTATTCAAAGTTGTAGATACCATACATGCATTGATATTCCTCTACTTTTAAAAAATAAAGGATCCTCTATATTATGAGAGTATACTGAGTTGGAGGGTTTTAAATTCAGATTAAATAACTTATTTCTTTGCCTTTTATGCATGCGAGGCATGATCACACAAAGTTATCCATTATTCACAGTTCTAAAATATTGTGGAGCTCCTGTGCACAGTATTTATTTTCAATTTTTTGATATTTTCTATCTGTTTTCTGTTCCCACCAACACGCAATGTTGCATCTCCATCACTCTAGAATAGAAACTTGACATCTGGAATTGCAGAAAAATGATATCAATTGGAAGGCCTAGCTGCAAAGCATTTCTGGGGTGCGTAAACCAATTTCAACAAAAAACGTCTAGCAGTGGGAAACATTCTAGGGTACTTGATGTTTTACTATCTGAACTAATATAAAATTGATGTTTTACTTGATGTTTTATTCTGAAATAATATAAAATTAGTATAAACCTGACTTACAATGATGGGGGCTTACATAAACAATGTCGTGTCGTTCCGAAGTTGGGATTCCTCAATGTTTGACATTAATCAACATGCCATTTGTTCCCTTCCATTCAAAAGTTCAAGTTGGTTTCCTGATCAAGAAAGATCGATTGCATCCCTCCTTCTGAGCAACTCAATAATGATAAATGACCGTATTAGCACTTCAACATATAAAAAGCAGAATTGTCAAAAAACATATGTTTTGTAATGTTGCTTCTCGCCCATGGTTTTGTTCTCTTTAGAAAGTGATGTTCCTAACATTTCTCCAAAGGGAAATTTTGACAATTTGCCAAACTAGTGCAGCTATAAAGACAGCCAAAAATGTTAGAAATGAGTACTATAAAAGAAAGTGTCTTATGTGTCATGCAACAAGATCAGAACCGTCTTGTCAATAATCAAGCTTAACATACTAAACTTTTAACGCATCCATCCATGCTATCAAAGCAATACAGAATCTTGTATGAAACTTACCAGAGGTGAGCCTGCTCCACATGAAGAAGCTACGAGACAACTGAGATATTCTTAGCATGTTTCTCCTTATTTCCACATGTCACAGGAGGCAACTTCTAGACCAATAGAGGATAGTATAGAGAAGCATTCAAGCCACTCCCAAATAGTGCTCAAACTTCATCTTGTATTACCAATAATCTTGAGTACAGTCTATGTGTTACAGGCCCAAGCCACCAAACAACACTTTTCCCATGTTGGGTCCCTTCAAATTTTGAATCTAAGAAGCCCCATAGGAGCAACAAAATGAAAATGATACCTAGAAAATCACTCTTCTTGCCTAAGCCACCAATCTTAGCAAGGCTTAAGGAGGACCAACGATAATTATAAGGATCCCATGCTTCCACTATACTCTCTATTGCTTTATGATCCAATATGTTTCTCATCTTATCTTTCCATTTTGTTTTGAATGTGGAGTCTTTACAGCCTGCAATATAGTATGCTCTAAGCTCTTGTAGCAATATTCAAAATGTGGCTACAGTTGCTTTACAGTATCTGTAGATGAGGGTATGCCCCCTTTGTCTGCTATGGCGGAGAGCTGGGCTTTTGCTATGAGTACCTCATAAAAATCACCCTCATATGTCAGTTGCAGTGTCCTATTTGGGGACAAGAACACAGGTCCTTGAGTTGCGGCCATGGTTTTAATACCAATCCTCTTTTGACTTCTTCCTTGCTTGGTAGCAATTTACAAAAAACTCTGTACCCCAACAACTAGTATGCTCGAAACTTGTTCGTATCAAACACTAATATATCCAGGGTTTTAAAATGGGCATCTCTGAAATTTTGGAAAATAAATTTAAGCATTTGGCAAGTTTTGGCCTGCTACTCATAAGCATCAATCCGAAAAAGGGGTATGTGTTGTAGTATTTGTAAATGAGTAAACATTTAAATTTAGTTTTATATGAAAAAAGATTTAGTATGCATAATGAAACATTAAATTAAAATAATAATAATAAAACAGTTTAATTGACATCTCATATGAACTTAGTAGTGAAAAATGTCATTTTAATAGAGTTCTAGCAAGTTAAGGAATTCGTGCATCCCTATATCTACGAAAATTTCACCGAGAGTTGAATTGGGATATTAAAAACACATTCGAGGTTTTATCCAAAAGAAAGTTCATGACATTTCATATGAAGTTAGTAGTAAAAAATGTTATTTTAATATAGTTCTGGCAAGTTAAGGAATTTGTGCATCCCTATATTTATGAAAAGTTCACGAGAGAGTTTGATTTCAGCAAGGAGTTTGATGGCTTTCACTTGTATTTTTCAAAACACCTAGTTGGTAGACCCATGTAGTAGGAAAAGGA
The DNA here is from genome assembly GCA_000404065.3 of Pinus taeda. Classification (NCBI taxonomy): domain Eukaryota; kingdom Viridiplantae; phylum Streptophyta; class Pinopsida; order Pinales; family Pinaceae; genus Pinus; species Pinus taeda. The sequence continues at coordinate 209,116 of APFE030675718.1, forward strand.
CATTTAATTTTTACCCTCACGATGGTTTGTGACAACTAGCAACCTTGTGTGACCTCTTTAAAAGTGACAATTCATTCTTAATATGTAACATATGGAAAAACAAGATCTCCAAATACAAAAAAAACTTAAAATAATGTACAAAAATATGTTCACATAAACAACTACTACATGAATAATGGATAACCTCTATATGACATTAACTATAACTCATTATCATCCACCCTTGCTTTCAAGAATGTCCATTCACATGTTGCTATTCTTCCACACACTACTATTACTTATCCATATTCAAAACACACATAACTAATAGTTTCAAGTGTAACTCAATATCATCCACCCTTGCATTCAACAATGTCCATTCCCATGCCACTATTCTTCTACACACTATTATTTATAAAATATCTATATTCAGCATACACATAACTAACAATTTCAATTGCAACTCTTTATCATCCACCCTCGCTTTCAACAATGCCCATTCACATGTCCCTATTCTTCCACACTCTATGCCTTACGGCGTTTCCTTTGCAACATTAGATGCAAATGCTAGTTATATTTTTTTATCTTGTCATTTTCCTCAAATACCTCTATACTCTATCTTGTAAGCACCTCATTCTTTGTCTTAATGTAATTGTCTAATACATGTATTTCCTCAATATCTTTCTTTAGTTTCCTATTATTTTTCTATGTATTCTTGATATTTTAATCAATGAACATAGGAGGCGATGTTACTTGTTTAGGATATTGAGAAAGAATGAAGGCATCTTTTTGAGCAGTAGTAGTGAAAGTAGAAAATTACCTCTCCCCTTATGATGATAGTTCTCTTTTATTTGTAGCAGTGAAAAATTGGGAAATTGGGAGGTCTAAAATGGGTCTCCTCAAGAAAATAATAAGATAAGAGTTATGAATTTTCAAAGGAAAAAAAAGAACATTGTATCTTTTATTGTACTTTTGACTTGTCTCCTTATAGGTTTACACAAATTTCAAGTTTAGGCACTAGATGAATACAAAATTAAACTCCACATCCAATGGGTAGCCACTTTTCATATTTTTGATAGGAATCGCATTGAAAAAAACTGAAAATACATGAGAGAACTTGTTTCTTTCAAGAAACACATTGTTTCATATATTTTTGTTTGTTTTTTTTTTTTTTTCAGTGTGGGTCTTCTTAAAAGTATGAAAATTTTGTTCTCAATATATGTGGAATTTAATTCAGTGTCCAATGGGTGTATACACTTCACATTTGAATAAACCTATAAGGAGATAAGCCAAAAATACAATAAAAAATTTAAAATTCTTATTTTTCCTCCAAACATTTGGTCAAATTCAAATTTCCTCTTTAATCAAAAGAGATATTTGAGAGATTTAGGATCATTTGTCATCTTGGATACATAAATAGTTTTCGATATCTTGATGAGATTAATTTTTAGTTGTTAGTAAAGATCTTAAAGATATTTATGAGTTAAGTTTCAGTTGTTTAATTTTAGCAAATGGTTGCAACTGCATGAGAAACTTGTGGATATGAACATACTATTTGCTATTTCAGTTTCAAGTCAAGTTCATGTATAAAAGAGAGTATCCTTTCAATTCCAAAATAGGACTCTGGAAGAAACATCCAAATTATAATGGAAGAAAATCATAGTTTTATGAGATCTTGTTTCAATTTACATTCTAGTTTTATAATTTCTATATATTATAGTAGTTAAATTAATTTTATGTTGTAGATTACATCAAAACTCTATCTTATAGAGTATGGTACGTCTCTAGAAGAATAGATAATTGATTAACATAAATTGTCTTTTATTTATTTATGCAAGTTTGTTTAAGATATGAAATAAACATTCACTCATGAACTGTAACGAAAAATGATTGCTATAAAGTATTTTTATAGGAATTTTCTAATATTGAATTGAATGACGAATGTACTTTATTATTTCAACAACATAAATATTAGTTAATAATAGTCTAAACGAATCGATATATGTTTGTATGAATGTAATTTCCTTTTCATAGATTTAGTTTTGTTTGTTACTGCAATGATCCTTTTCAATCAATAGTTTAGTTATGTTTTATTAAGGCTTTCCAACAATAGAAGAAATGATTAATGGAAAAAGTAAATGCCCAAAAATACAAATATATAAATTACTGGCAATAAGGCCCTAGTAGCATGACTGATGTTCAAGTACATGATCATTGCTAAGAGCGATTGAAGTTTGGATTTATTTAGTCATGGATTTTTTCCTTTCTACAATGTCATTTCAACTTATAGATTAATAATCCAATTTTCATTTCTTAGAAGTAGATTAAATAAACTAGTGTAAGTTAGGAAATTTAAGGCTTGTGCATATAGTTTAGAGCATCTCACAAGCATTCAACCCTTGGGTTGATGGCTAATGCACAAAATATTAATTATTGAGGTAATTGATTATCCCATTAGACACCCAACTAGTTTTCTGCATTCATCATGAATTCTAGAGTGGAAATGGGAAGTTGAAAGCATTGGTTTTATAACCAAATTGCCCATGACAATAAGGAAACATGACTCAATGGGGGTGTAGTGGATGAATTGATTTTTTTTTTCTAATTTATTCTAGTCAAATCATAAGATAGCTAATATTGAAAACATATACATGAAAGACATTGCTAGATTACATGGAGTACATAAAGTTATATTTTTTGACAAAGGTCTAAATTTTACTTTAAACTTTTGGAGAGGATTTGTTAGAAGTTTTAATTTTAGCATAGTATATCATCTAGAATCATATTGGAAAACAAAGAGAGTTATTCAAATAATAGAGGACATGCTCATAATATATGTGATGGAAAAAATATATGAGTGGGCATATTACTTTCATTTGGTTGATTTTTCCTATAATAATGGGTATCAAGCTTCATTGAATATGAGTCCATTTTTTATATGGTAGAAAATGCAATACTCTAGTGAGTAGGACAACCCAAAATATAGAGTAGTACATGGGCCAAAGATGCTTGAGGAAATGGACTAGTAGATGATAAATATTAAGAAATATTTAAAGGCAACTCGAGATGGAGAAAAACATTATACACATAAGACCAAGATATCTAGAGAATTGAAAATGGAGGGAATTTATTTTTAAAAGTGAATCCATGGAAATGGTATTTGAATTTGGGTAGTTGCACTAAGTTGGAAACTCTGGATATTGTGCTCCATTTGAAATATCAAAAAAGATAGGACTACTTGTGTACATGCTTGCTTTGTCTACTTCTATGAAAATGCATAATGTGTTTCACATGTATTTTTTGAAAATGTATGTTCATGATCCTAACCATATTATTAATTGGAAATTGAATAAAGTGGAGTAAAAATGAGACTTATAGATATAAATAGTATGTATACTAGACAAGAAGGTCTTGGTGTTTCAAAACAAATCCATTAGGTGGGAAAAGGCCAGTGGACTAGCCATAATATAGAAGAAGTGATTTATGAGTTTGAAGATACTATGCAAGAAGCATACCCACAACTATTTTAAAATTTTGGCATATGAGGTGTGTGTTTGTGTATTAAGGAAAGAAATCAACCTCCCTCTCTACTAGAGGGCCAGAGTGTGGTTGTTGGTACTAATCCAACCCATAGGTATACTCATTTAGGAGTTCATATATTCATAGGCATTAAGCCATTACAACAATATTTATCAAGGATAAGTCATCATATCACTAGTGGGGATTTGAACCTGGTTGGAAAGATAACCATTAGAGAAATTTTGAGGTCTAAAATGGCCGTCGTAAGGAATATTATAACTAATAGTGGAAATAATAAAATGAGATTATATGACATCATCACATTTTAGAGGGGAAAAAGAAAAAACTACTTTTTCAACTCGTATTTTTAACTTATCTCCTTACTTTTTTACTGAATTTCGAGTGGAAGCACTAGTTGGATGCATAATTTAATTTCTCATCCAATGAATACCCATGTTGCATACTTTCGATGGGCCATACTACATGAAAAATGGGAAATACATGAAAAAACATGATTGCAATCATGTTTTTCATGTATTTCTCATTTTTTGTGTACCAAGGTCCATTAAAAGTATGTAACATGGGTACTCCTTGTATGAGGAATTAAATTTTTCATCCAACAAGTGCTCTTTCTCAAAATTTGAGTAAAATTGTAGGGAGATAAGTTGAAAATACGAGTTGAAAAAGTAGTATTATTATTTTTTGATATTTTTACTTTTTTACTTTGAAAATGGTGAATCATTCCCCATGGTTGACATCATCATCTTGAATCCTAGTGGTTCATATAAATTTGATTTTGGCTGTAAATTTTTTTTTGAAGCCCATTTTAGACCTCAAAATTTCTCTAATGAACCATTCCACCCATCTTTTTGAGATAAATTCACACACACACACACACATCTATGCGTGTGCACTGTTATGGTGTTCAGCATTGATGACCGTGCTAAAATAAGGGGGAGGGAAATGTAATATCCCAAGTTTTGATCTAAAGTTTTAATAATCTATATTTATACATGATGAAAGATTGGAGATCCTATTCATATAATGGTTTTGAATATTAATAATTAGATCATCACCAATTGTTGAAAGAGAAGGAAAAGTGTAAAGGGGGCCATGATCCCATGATAGGAGGGTATTGAGAGAGGATAACAATTTTATTTATATTTTATTTACCCATATTTGAATTATTTGAGAAAAAGGTGTGTATGTGCTTCTTGAGGAAACCATGTGGTGTTTTGAGAGAATGCATATTTAACCATACCTTTTGACATGTTTTGAGGTTCACTTAAGTAATTCCTCAATATTCTCATTCATTTTTGGTGTTATTTCTTCTTATAGATAAGAATAATTCTATTTTGGAAATCCATTATTAGTGGTTGTGTAAGAATACTTGCTATGTTCTAGCTAAGAAGATGCATGGACTACATGTATGCATTGTGACTTTTAGGGAACTTGTCGATGGATAAGGGTTTTTGGAACTTTTAACATTAAGGTTTCTTGACCAGTAGCACTAGATCCTTAGTACAACACACCCCATATTAATATTATATATATAGTATTAATATATTATATATATGATGGGAAATATTGCATCAATAGTTCCGTCTATATTTTCTTTCCTAGATATAAAATTTGGTTATATAAAACCAAATTTATTTTAGGAAGGAATTATAGAGTATGGTGCAATACTTCCTAAATAATTACTCATTTCTCTTTTTTTAACTCAGTCCTTAGACTACTTTAAGGAAATAAGAATCTCAAATGTATTCCTCTTAAAAGCACCTCAATCCTCCTTTATGAGGTCACTGCCATCTTCTACTCATTGAGAGATTTCCAATGATATAAATCTCATCAAATCCAAACTTTTGGTAAAATGCTATATATTTCAAAGTATTTTCCATTTTGTACCATGTCACATTCATACAATGGACATGTAGCATATAGATGGAAGTCCTTCTAGCATGTCATGACCACTCTATGCCAGTGTGCCGATTCATCTAGATATGAATTTTTAATTATTATATGTTGCAGCCATTCTCAATTCTTATGGATTTCATATCTAAGCACAAGTGCATAAATCAATTAAGCATTTGGATATGGATTTAGAAGTCTCCAAAAAATTCCATTAAAGAAAAAATTACAATTCCAAATTCATATCTATAACATTCGTTATCCATGTCAACTCTTCCATAAGTAATACCACTTATCCTCCATATTGTTATACCTTTTCACCTCACTTCATCACAATTCTACCTGACTAATCTTCCATATATTTGGATGCTATGTAACCAGCCCAAGAAAAAGATAGAAAAGATAGATCAACGCCTTAGAATTCAGCCTCTTCGAGTGGGCAACCTCCTTTACATTACATAAATGAACAATTCTTGGATGATTCAAATGACAA